>SNQJ01S0250967.1:0-12834 GCA_010110895.2 Picea sitchensis | reverse complement strand
CCCAAGGTAGAGGTAGGGGTGGTTGCAGGACTCAAGTTTCTACAACCTAGATGGGACACAAATCTATGATTACTACACTAACAAAGCACTTAGAAGTTAACATTCATCAGTATTTAACCCTTATTCACATCATATATCGAAACCCTAATTACAGAGTAGCGTAGTATTCAACAAGATCTAATATATCCAAGCACCTAGCATATCGAATTAGATCAAATCTAGCATTCATTCACATTACTAAGAACTTAAGATACTATATCATATGCATCTAACATATATCATTGCACTAAGAATACAACACATCAATAACATAACAACTATAATGCACAAAGAAACCACAACACAGGATATACGTGGTTCACCCCAGTGTGGGGCTACGTCCACCAACTCTTCTCTTCTTTATTGTCTTCTTTCAATATTCTACATGAACAAAGACATAAGAACCCACTTTGCATAGGACAAGAGATATGCGCACACCTCGCCAAATCCTCCTTCCCTGAGCTAGGTTCAAGAACAAAGCCTTCTTACAATCTGCACACAGGCTTCTTACAATCACTTGCACTTAGCTCTGCAAGTGCTTAACACACAGTATGCACAAAGCATCCACAACTATTCACACTTAGCTCACTGGCCACATTACACATCTATGTCTCATTTACATACATCACCTAGTTTTCTATTTATACATTACAAAAGGGCATAAAAATGGTTAAACCCATGGGCCGACATCCCATACCTATTACATAAACCCTAAACCCAAAAATTCCCTAATAAGGGAACAAGATCCCGTGATCTCCACTTCACCTTTTACCAACTTGTCGAAGTCCCAAAATTGGTCAAACGTGACCAAGGTTCTCCAAACCTTGGTCAAGGGCCAACACCCGTCTGTTCCTCTCCTGATTGAGAAGACGATGGGAGAAACAATGACACGCATCCCAAAAGGGGTATTCAATAAATATTCGCATAATCCAAACGCAAGGGCCACCCATAATTAATCTGTGATGGAGGATTTGTCACAAACCCCTTTCATGATGTCTACTTTGGAAGTCCTCCAGAGCTAACCTTCATAGAGAAAGGCTTTGTTGTCCTCTTTGGGATTTGTTGAGACCTATAATCTGGGAATGATCATGCCTGATACGACCGACTTGAAACCTCATCTCCCTTACCATGTTGCATTTCAGATAGTAGTGGCTCACCCCATGAAACATTTTACTCGAAATATTTTCCGTACGATGGTTGATGAGGGTGCCTCGACATGCATGACATCATTGGCATGTTGGAAGGCCATTGGAAAAGTCGTTTTGTCTCCATCACCTACTCTGCTTACTGCTTTCAACAATCATTCTTTCAGACCACATGGAGTCATCCCCTCTTTCCCCATGCAGTTAGGAGGGAAGACCATGTGCTTCGAAGTTGAAGTGGTCGATGTGCCTCTCGACTACAACCTATTGTTAGGAATGAGTTGGACCTATGAAATGCATGCAGTGATTGCCACAGATTTCTGGGTCTTTTTGTTTCCAAACGAGGGCTGAATCATAACCATTGACCATTTTTCCTTCTCCAGGCCTGACCCTTCATCATGGGCATCGATGGTCCCGATGATTGATAAACCTCAGCCTGACATCGTCAATGTAGGGGTTTGTTTGTGCCCACCTTTGATGGGTACTTTTGATTACCTGCACCCCTCTGGCAATGCCAAGATGATATTGGCTTTCCTCGATCAGCTTAGAGCTGAAATCTTTCAAGTGTCATCATTCTATACGACTTACTTTAACGATCCCCAGAGTCTTCCTTCCACATTGGCTTCGATGGAAGGGACAGGGAATCCTGGTATGGACATTCCATTATCTACAGAAGAATTTGCATACAATGTTGTCTAAAAAGCTTCGGACGACCCCGGTCCGACTCCTGTATAGGAGTTAGATCCAGTTCTCAAGTCTATTTGGGCTCAAGGTTCCCTTGCCACTACCGATTATTTACACTTGGTCTTGCCCTTTGATGAGGTGATTATAGAGGCATTGACTGGACTGGAAAGACCCTGAGACGATCTCCATCACAGATCTTATTTCCTCCCAGAGTTAAGAAGAATAGAGGCAGGAGAATTTGTGTTGACTATGACTGGATATATGTATTGTCCTGTTGATCCTCTTGCTATGAACATAGTTTATTCTAAGGGTAATATGGAAACTATCATTGAAATGATACCTATTGAAATATCCAGAATCCCTGGCGTCATGGAGAATGTCTTCGTCGGAGAAGACTGCTCCCTTGAGGACATTCATATCTATACAGATTTATTTAAGGAATTCCGTGATGTTTTTTCCTGGTCTTTCAAGGAAATGCCAGACATTGATCCAAGAATCTTCAAACATGAGATAATGACTTATCCTGATGCCAAGCCGGTCTGACAGAAGCTTCGTCTAGTGAACCCTCAGAAAGTGGCATCTATTAAGGCCGAAGTAGAGAAACTGCTTAAAGCTGGTTTCATATACCCCATTTAGTTGACTCAATGGGTGTCAAATCCCATTCTGGTCAACAAAAATAAGGGTACGATTCGTGTGTGTATGGACTTTCATGATTTGAATAAGGCCTTTCCAAAGGATAACTTTCCCACCCCATTCATTGATCAGATTTTCGATGAATGCGCAGGCTGTGAGGTCTTTTCTTTCATGGATGGTTTTTTGGGATAAAACCAGATACAGATCAAACCCAAGGACCAACATAAAACAAACTTTATCTGTCCATGGGGCACATTTTCTTATCGTAAGATTCCTTTTGGCCTGACGAATGTTGGAGCCACTTTTCAGTAGGCCATGTCTTTTTATTTCCATGACCTTAGACATATAGTCAAGGATTATCTCGATGATTTAGCATCACGATCTCGTAAGAGAGTTGATCATCTCGCACACCTCTGACTAATCTTTGAGTGATGTCGCTACTATCATATTCACTTGAATCCTAAAAAATGAATTTTATGTGTGATGTCGGTTCATATTCTAGGTTTCATAGTTTTGACAACAGGGATCATGGTCAATCCGTTGAAGGTTGAGGCAATAGTTCAGTTTCATCCCCCATGCATAGTCCCTCAGCCTCAAATATTACAAGGAAAAGCAAACTTTCTTCAGTGTTTTATCGCAAACTATGCCGAGATCACTAAAGGGTTCATGCGTTTACTAAAGAAGGAAATCCCTTTCTATTGGGATGAAGTCGCTCAACGCTCTTTTGAAGTGTTGAAACACACCCTCACGTCTCCCCCTCTACTTGGACCTCCCAATTATAATAAATATTTCTTATTGTAGCTGGCCATTGCAAAGTCGACCATCAGTATGGTCTTGGTTCAAGAGGATGATCTGATTCAAGAGCATGTGATTTATTACCTGAGACGAGTCCTAGTTGGACCGAAACTCAACTAATCCCATGTTGAGAAGCTAGCATTGGCAGTAGTGCATGTTGTCCAGTGGTTTTGTCATTATATTCTGCTTCGTAAGACCACTGTCGTTGTCATTGTGAATCCATTTCAATACATGTTGACATGACATGTCATCGACGGAAATATCAGTAGATGGATTTTTATCCTCCAGGAATTTGACTTGGATTTTATTTCCACGAAATCTAAAAAGTCACTTGTCTTTGTAGAACTTATCTCAGAAATTTCGGTCGAATCAGGTGATGTTACGCCCGAATAATTGCTGATTAAACAAGATATTTTTCTTATTTCATATTCGGACCCTTGGTATGGAGATATACTAGTCTATATCCATAATTTGAAGTGCCCCACCTCCGCTTCTCGTGATGAGCATCGAGTTATATGCCATCAGGCACAAAACTATCTCATACTCGATGACACTATGTATTGTCGAGGTGTAGATTGCATCTTTCGTCGGTGCCTCATTCATGAAGAAGCGGAACTCGTTCTTAATGACTACTACACTAGAGAATGTGGTGGTCATTTGTTTGGGTTGGAAACAACCCAAAATATTCTACACATCGATTAATTTTGGTCGACGTTAATCAAGGATTGCATTGAATCGGTCAAGAAGTTCCACCTGTGTAAGATATTCTCTCAGAATATGAGGGCACATCATGCTCCCATGTTTCTCTTCATTACTGTTGGTCCCTTCGCCAAGTGGGGGATTGATTTTACTACATGTGACCCGACTTTAGCCAGGGGGCATCGTTATATCATCGTAGTGGTAGACTACTTCACAAAGTGGGTTGAGGCTATGCCAAAATTTAATAATGATGGCAAGACAACATATCTCTTTATTTTTAACCAAATAATAGCAAGGTTCGGCGTCCTGAAGGATATTGTCACTGACCATGGCAGTCACTTTCAAAAAAAAATGATGTCTGAGTTAACATCAAATCTTAGGTTGAGGCAAGAGAATTCATCACCCTACTACCCACAAGACAATGGTCAGGTGGAAGTTGTGAATAAGTCCCTCAAGACTATTTTGTAGCGAACAATCAATTCTTCCAAGTCAAATTGGCATTTGATGTTGTACTCGACACTATGGGCCTCTCGAACGTCTATAAAGACTGCCACCCGTTTCTCACCTTTTCAACTCATTTGTGAGATAGAAGCAGTATTTCTAATAGAGTGTCAGATGTGATATCTAAATTTGGCAGTAGAGTTATTTCCAGACACTTCACCGCTTCAGGAACACTTATTATATCTCGGGAAACACGATGAGAAATGTCGTGATGCAACCTTGGCCAACGAGACTCATAAGAAATGAGTCAAGTGTCAATATGGTTAGTTCGTTCATCCTCGGATTTTCTCCAAAGGAGACCTTGTCCTGGTCTACGACCAAGACAAGGATCCCCTGGGGGTAGACAAGTTCAAACCCATGTGGTTTAGACCTTTCACAGTGAAGGAGGTCTTAAAGAAGGGAACTTATCGTCTAGTTGACTTTGAGGGACATTCTTTGGCGGAGCCTATAAATGGGATTTACCTCAAGAAGTATTACTCGTAGGTTGTTTTAGCACCATGATTTTCATAGATAATGTTAGAGGTTTGTCAACAATTTTCAAAGTCATGCCTATTAGCACCCATATTGTTTTTATGCCTGGCATCATCTAACATCTCCAAGGGTTAGTTTCAAAAGGAAGGTTTAAATTTGTTATTTCTATTTCCATTTTCAACTGAGTGCTGCAAAAATTTGCTATGCACTGCACAGAGCACTTCATTGAGCAAAGGATTCTGCCACAAAATGGATTTCTTTGCACAATGGATTTTTGTCACGCAGTGGATTTTTGTCGGGTAGTGGATTTTTGTCGCGTAGTAGATTTCGTCACACAGTGGATTTTGTCGCCTAGTGGATTTCATCGCATAGTGGGATGTCATGCATGGGATGCTGTCATGCATAGGATGTTTTCACACAAAGAACGTCATTGCGTAGTGGATTTTCCTGCGCACATGCCACAAGTCGCACTGCGAAAATGATTGGTTTAGTGGTAAACTTCAAGATCAATTTATGACCAACTCGAGAGGAATTTTGAAAATACCCGAGAGGTTTTTGTCGAGAAAAAACTAAATAATAAAAAAATCTTTCATATTTGAAAAATGTTTCATGGATTGGGATATTCAAAGGATCTTTGAGTCCTATTTTTCAGCTTTCATGATTTCCTGTCCGAGACATGCTTTTGCGACACGTATTCTGGCCAAATGGAGATGCATTTAAAGAAATAGAGAGAGGTTTTTCTTTATAATGAGATTAAATACAAAAAAATATCTCAGTTTCTATAAATATTTTTTTATCAGTGATATAAGATGTCATCTTTAATGCTTATTTTCCCAGTTTGTTGTGCATTCTGCTGTGTTTTTGTTGTAGGTTACTGTTGCATAGTAGATTTGTTGTGTATGGATGATAGAGTGTCCAAAAATGAACATGATGACTCATCACAACCATATGGTCTAATTTTGATCGTGATCAATGAATGTAAATAATATTTCGGTTACGATTATGATTTGGCAAAGTCGGGTTTTCTATTTTTAGTGAATTTGTTGAAGTTATTGTTCTCTTTTAAAGAAAACAGATCCATGATTCTAGGAGGGAGTAGTTCGATCCTAGAAGCCAAGGGTGACATTATGTTTCTATATATGGGGATCATTTTTATGTAAACGAGGTTGGCTGGGAAAATTGGTAGACGACAACTATTGTATGTAATTTGAGTTTTTTGATCGAAATTTAATGCAAAGGTCCTGTAACTTGACGAAACGATTCTAGTTGTAGTAGTCGGATGTATTGTGATTATTTCTTTGCATATTTTCTTTCTGTCATATTTATTCATATGTTTTTCTGTCTATTTCGGAATGAATTTTCGAACCTTTGGATTCATTGCACAACGCCCCTTATTCGCGCCACTTAGAAAAAACTTTTTCTTCTAAAGCTAACTCTGAATTCGCCCGTAGCGGTGCTCCGAGTTACCTCCTGTGTTTTTCTCCCACCACACATTACGGTTTTACACTAAAGACTGTTTCTCTCCTATCCTTATCCTCTCAAGTTCAGTCACTGATTCATTTGTCTCTGTCATTCCCTCAAATCGACTCCATAGCCCAAATATTACTTTCTTGTGCCAATATAACCAGAGCCTGTTTTATCAAAGATGTTAAATCTAGCCACTTCTTTAAAATCCATATCCCACGCGGAGACCTCTCCCCTTGAGAGATCCCTCTCCGAATCTGAAAGGCTATTTTTTGGTCTCAAAGTTGGTTGAAAAATTTACCTTCGTCGTCTGTTTATAAACCGAACATATTTACGGAGTGCTAATATTTTGGCATCGTTGTCGGGGACAAAATTGAATGAAACTTTCCCTAGGAAGAATGACATTGTTTCAGTTCTAAGGTCTAAGAGTAGAAGACACTTAGGCACATATTGGTTGTGTTTCTTCTCTAGCGAATCCACACATCAGAAAATCAGTTGAAGGTGATTCCAGTGGCAGAAGAATCCAGAGCTAAATTTTTCATGGTGACTCCAATCAAGATTCAAGTGCGATTCAAAGACTCCACTGGAGAATGAGACTTGTTGACAGAGATATGGAAGATAAGTATGGAAAAATAAGGTACTCGAGCTTAATTTTAGTTGAAGAAGTAATTTTCTTTTTGATCAATATCTTGTTGTCCTTTCCTGAGTTTTTCAAACAAATATTTTTTCACTTAAATGAAGCCCAGAGATCTACCCTTATATATCCTTTATTGCAAACTGTAGGCATACCTTTTTCTTCTTTTATAATAGATATTCACCAAGCTCCTTCCTTTGAGCCATATGATGTTCATGATCATTCGTGTGAGCTTAATGAAACCAAATCTAAGCTTGTACCTTCTATTCTTAATCCTACACCCTCCAAGATTCAAGAAAGATACAGTCCTCTTAAATTTCCTTCCATCCTTCATGAAGTTCCTCTGAAACATTATAAGTATCTTCCTAGGTTCAATGGAGAGCTTGATGGAAAATCAACTAAAAAACATGTTCAGGTCTTTGATCATTTCATAGAACATTTTGAGATCGAACATGGTGATGTGTCTATGAGGGAATTTTCTTAGTCCTTACAAGAAGATGCTTGTTGGCACAGGGGCAGACCCAGGGTTCAATGCTTCAACAACGCACCAAAAAAACCCTAACTACCGACCATTTTGGCAACACCTGTGAAGCATATGAAGTCTCACCTGAGGTAGAGGCATGGGTGGTTGCAGAACCCATATGTCTACAACCTAGCTGGGACACAGATCTGGTACTCATTCACATCACCAAGCACTAAGATATCATATCAGATACATCTAAACATACATTACTGTACTAAGCATAAATCATATGAGCATTAAACAACCATAATGCACAAAGAAACCATAACACAGGATATATGTGGTTCACCCCCAACCTCGGGCTACGTCCACCAACTATTCTTCTCTTTATTACCTTCTGTCAATCATCTACATGCATAGAGCCACAAGATCCTACTCCGCATAGGACAGTAGATCTGCATGCACTTCGCCAGATCCTCCTTCCTCGATCTAGGTTACAACACAAATCCCTCTTACAATCTACACAAGATTCTTACATCCACTTGCACTTAGCTCTGCTAGTTCTTAACACATAGCATGAACAAAGCATCCAAAACTATTCACGCTTAGCACATTGGCCTCTTCCTACATCACCTAAATATCTATTTATACATTACAAAATGGGCCTAAAAATGGGTAAAAACCCATGGGCCGACATCCCCATACCCGTTACATAATCCCAAAACCCAAAAATCCCTAAAAGGGGTCGAGATTCCATGATCTCCTCTTCGATTTGAGCTCCGCCTTCGAGAGTCTGTGAAAGTCCCAAAAAAGGGTCAAAAGTGACCAAGGATATTCAAAACTTGGTCAAGGGTGAACAGGCCCCCAACACTCACCTATGAATCATCCCGAGTCACTTTGATCTGGGTAGCTTTGCCTCAAAATCCTCAAGCTTGGCTTGAGCTGCTTCAACCTGTTGCTTCACCAGGGCCTCCTGCTCGACGAATTCCTGAATAAATACTTCATTCATAGGTTCTTCCAAACATTTTTCAACTGTAGTGACTACTTGTTCTAGCTCTGCTCCTCGGCCTTCAATTTCCTCAAACAGTTTGCAAGCTTCGTCCTGGACTAGTTGGAGCCTCTGAGTCACTTCCATGACTTTTCTCTGTATGGTATGGACCTACTGCTAAGAAGTGCATTGTTCCTGGGACTTTTTCATCCTCTCAACTACTGACAGGATTTTCAATTGTGCCTATATTATCGTTGCTTGTTGCTTTGCCTCCTAGAGATATGACTCCAATGTCTTTAGTTCAAGGTCCTTAGTAAGTCACTCATAAGTCTATGCACTTCTACTACTAAGTTGTTTACATTCTAAAGCTAATGCTCTGATCCTTTGAACTGCGCTCCGGGCAGTGGATTTTCTTTAGTCTTGCACGTCCTATGGAGTACTTGGTACTATTTGTAGCTCTAGATTTGTTATTCTTTGTTGAAGCTATTGGATGGATTCAACAAGATTCGCTACTTGGTTCTCCACTGGGTCTTCCTCATTTTGTTGTAAGCTCATCACAGAGCAAAGTGATCTGTTGATTTATTTTTTTACTCCATCTTGCTCCACGAGCAACTATTCCTTCTCTTGTTGGATACATGCTCTCTCCTCTTTGAAATTTGTTTGTAGGTCATCCTTTTCATGTTATGCAACTCGAAGATGCTCTATCACTTCATCTTGTGCTTGCTTAAGGTCCACTATGGCCTGTTATTTTTCTTCTTGTGGGCGACGAAGGAGAGCTTCGGTCGCATCATCTATTCTGCAGAGTTGGGTAGGCTCATCTCCCAACTCTGGTTCTTCTAATGGTGGGGGTGCAATGGCCACTGTGTGGATGGAGTGAAGGGCTTGTCGTACCCCTCTCAGATATTCTTTAATTCTCTCATACTTGGTCTCTTTCTTGGCTTCATTTCTCTACAAAATATCTTCTGAGGCATCCAATACAACTGCAATGATGAAGTCGAAGTGATTGAGTGTGAGCAGAATCTGCATCTTGGTCTTACTAGATTTTGACTTCTTCCATGATGTGGGTTTCATGGGAGAAAACCTTCTTTTGTTAGATGACTCTATGTCATCAGGGGGATTCTGTGGAGGTGTTACTTCGACTTGCTTTTGCTTGTCTTATTCTCCATTGTTCTCTTCTTTGTCTACTTCATCATCACCTCCTCCGCTAGGTGATTCTGAAGCAGTCTCTTCTGATGCACTGTTCAGATTCTATAGCTCTTATGTATTCTTCCTTATGCTAGTTCCAGGTGTATCGTACCCTTCACGAGTGACCATCAGGCTTCCGATTAGTTTAGGGTCAGACAGTTCTGCGGAGTCAACTGGGATAAGGATCTCTATAGGCCATTCCTTATTTAGTTATTCTAGGTCCTCCTCTGTGAGTTTGTAGTAACTTTGTAGTACTTATTTGTGTTTGTCTCCACGCACAATGATATAGATAAAATGTCTGTCTACGTGAAAATTCACAAATGACCTGAACCTATGCAAGGTGTTCAACATCATACGAGAGACAACCTCAATAGCCCTCTTTAAATGTAGGTAGTAGGTGTGGAACACCACATTTGACTGCCATTTTTTTCCCATATCGCTCGAATACCAGAGCATGGTGAACTTCGCAGCTAAGGGTTCAGATGGCTCTATTTCAGGGAAGTTCGCACCTTCCAACATCTCCCAAGCTATGAACACAATGAGGATCAACAACCAACTAAAGTGGAACTCATAGGCCTGATCCTGAGCTTCGCGGAAGTCTTTTTCTAACTGGTTCACTAAGTAGCTTTCCCATTTCATTTGTAGCCCCTCCACGCATTTTCCTACGAGGTCAACAACAAACCCTGTGACCTGCATGTGTCTATTCTTTCTTACTATCTTACCAACAATCAACTGGAAAGTGAGGTGCACTGTGCCATTCTGGATGGAGGCTAACTTGTAGCCTTGCTTCCCCTTCTCCACATCATTTTAGGTATCTTTAATATTCTACGCTAGGGCGCAACTACAACCTTTCCTAGGTAAAAGTCTTACAGGTCTAGTCCCTACATGCTCAATCCGATGATCTGATGGATCAATGATGGATCGATGATGATGCTTATTTCTAGCCACAAATAACCTCCATGGAAGCTCGACAGCAGGAGCTTAACACACTCATTAACCTCTTGGTGCCTTCCAAAATGGGGTATCTTCATTACATTCAGGATGATGGACTGAGTGAGGTCCATAGTCCATGGTTGGGGGATTATCCTTGACTTCATCCCCTTCGTTCTAGTAAAATACTTGTAAGGTGCGAGCATGATAAAGTTATTACGATCTCCCAAGTTGAAGTCGTTGATCTTCAACATCAAAATCTTATCATGTTGAGGCTTTCTCGTGCGTATCCCCTTCAGGAGGTACGCAGTAATTAGGGTGTAGTCGAAGTCCCTAGGGACACTATCACGATTCACTACACCGTCCAGAGGTGAGATGTATTCAGGCAGGATGGATGGGATTAACTTCATTTTTTCCAAGTCATCTCAATGCTTGGTTCTTTTCTCGGCCGCATCTCAGGATGGTCTGGATCCACGAGCAGTCGACAGGGAGGCTTGCACTCCTCTCATCGATGAAGCTTGAATTCCGACAGACATCACCTTCTCAGCCATAAGTTAGATTATAACTTCTTCGACAGAATTTTCTATGGCGCTGAGTTCATCTGACATGCACGCTCGATATTTAAAAACTCAGGTTGATTAACAAATGCTCAATGCAATGGAAAAGGTGGCGAAGTCTTAGTAAACACAACGTGACAATAATGAGTTCTATTGGATACAATTCACTAAAGTGTTCTCAGTGCAATAGTCGATGGAATAAGTAGACAAAGATGTAATGGATCCCTCCAGTGGACAATAAGCCTTCATCAATGCAGTTATGTCCGTTATGGTGTGGTCCCAATGGTATGATGGTGAGTTTTCTTATCATAACTATTGTTTTAACCATTTGGGAATGACAATATAACGATCATAATGCCTCTAACGGTTATATTTCTCTGCCATGGAGAAGTGCCAATCTGATTTTCTCTGATATTCCGACAAATTTTAAATTCTAGAGACCTTCCTTGTGGGAAGTCCTCTCTAGAACTTCCAGTAACTTCTCTAACTTTTCTTTCTTCTTACTGAGATTTCTAGCCTTCTTCCCTGTGATCAGCGTCTTGGTATTCATCTTTCCATTTTGATTCTTATCTCCTCTTGGCATAGTAACTTCGTGATGTTGGTGGTCTTTCCTAAGGTTCAAGGGAAATACTTCTTCTTTGTTTGGGGTAGGTGCTCTACTCTCCTATACAGACAGGTTTTTCAAGTCTTCTTGTGTTCTTTCAACTTCGACATCTAGATTTCTGGTCTTCAGTAGCTTCGATTGGTTTTCTTGTTCTTTCAGTAAGTGTGCTATTATCTTATCCATGAAGTCTCTTAGGTATTGATGTTTTTGTTCTAGAGATTCCTCTTCTTTTCTTTGGGTCTAATCTTTCTCAATCCAGGGTTTTCCTAGTAACATAGCAAATGGGGCATTGTTATCAATAAATTTAACAACCTCAAATTCTTCCTTTGTCGAAGTTTAATGAGCAGTCATAGATGTCTGGGTAAGTCTTCCACATAGGGCTATCAAATTTCCTCTAAATAATCCTATTCCTCCCAATGAAGGAATGATAGAAGGCTTTCCCAAAATTTTCCAGGTTCTTTCTATCATGATATTCACTTGTGTTTCCTCATCCAAAACACAGTCTATGTCGAAGTCTCCTATTCTTGTTTCTATGCACTATTTTTCTTTGAATATTTCTGATAAGTTGATATCTCTGTGGTCATTTGGGGTTTCTTTCATTTGTATTAATATAGTCTCTGATTCTTTCTGGGGTTCTTCCATGGTCTCAGTTTTTTGGTCTTCCTCAGGGTTCTCTTGTCTCATATTCATTATTTCAACCTTAGCAATCATTCTAGGGCAATCTAGAACTTCATGGTCCATAGATTTACAACAAAGACAACTAGGTTTTCTACCAGGGCATTCCTTAGCAAGATGTCTCAGTCTTCTGCAACTATAACAAAGAGTTAATCATCTCTTTCTCTTAAATGATCCCCAACCTTTCTTGTACTATGCACTAGGATCATGGTGGCTAACCTGCATACAATTCTTCCTAGGATCCTACATCCATTTTTCAGTCCAAAAATCCTTTCTATGCATAGGAATAACATATCTTTCATAATTTCTATCAGATCTACTTATATCAAATCTTCTTTCTTCTAACTGTGCCCTATTTTCCAGACTAGGA
>SNQJ01S0250966.1:0-12834 GCA_010110895.2 Picea sitchensis | reverse complement strand
CGTCTTCTTCTCATCTTCAGTTATCTCTTAGGGAAATGGTAAGGGCTTTACAATTGGGGCAAAGGGGATTTGATAAAATGGGCAGATTTTCTTTGCTCTCATGCTTCCCTTGCAATGGGACCCCAACCCCTTCTTTTATAGGCCAAAAGGGATAGTAATGGATGGGGTGACTGGCTATGGGCAGTCAAATGGTTAAGTAAAAACCCAAAAACTAGTATCCTATGCAATTTTCCACATTTTGCGATATTTTGTGAGTGTACGCAGGTTGTAGTGGCTTAGAAAGTGTGTGTACACAGGAAATAATGGTGCAGGACATGTACACCTTCAAAATGATGGTTTTTAGAAGAGTTGTTCAATAATGGATTGGTAAAGATAGAAAGTTATATGGCCTGATGCCAGGTATGCATGTCAGGTGCAATTTAGTGTTATAACAAATGCCCCCTAATGTGTGAGGTCAAAAGAGCATCTGATGGCCGAAATACATTACAAATATTCACCACTGTACGACGTGAGTGAGCCCAGGGACCAGAGTTCAGGAGGTGCCATCTACAAAAATAACAATTTGTCTCACCGACGCGGGCATACCCATGCTCGGGATGAAATAAAATCATGGCTGCCAATCAAATACACTGCAGATCCATGTCATATAACTATATAAAGTGTAGCCACGAGCAGTACAAAGCGGATCTACATTTCAAAAATAAAAATATATACGTGTATATTATCCATCTTCAAGAAGCCAATGACGCTCGATGGCTGAACATGAGGTCTTAAGAGCTCAAGCAACAACTTCAAAATCTTCAAAACTCAGGTAGGAGTGTAATATGAGTGTAGGACTTCACTACCCAGAGGTCTTCGACGGCTCGTCGGGAACAAACAAGAGGATCTTGATGATCGACATAGAACTTCATTGATTTTTGAACAAGGACTTGATTGGTATTTCGGGGTGGCTGGGCATGAGGACAAGAGACAAACTGTAGAAGGGCGGACTCAAGTTTAGTAAGATTTCCCTTGGATGAAATCACGACAAAAGATGAGACTTAGGCAACATGGCATTGACATAAGTTCCTGATGCAGGAGGCAAAGCAAACTCTCCATATGTTTGGAAAGGTAACCAAACGGAGGAGGACACAACTCTATGTAGCGAGAACAACTTCCTAAGGTCATATTGAATCCTAGGGCTTGACGAATAAACGAAAGGATGTGCTTTGTCTAAGGGCGACTCATTGTGCTATCAACAAAAAGAAAATACTTTTCCCTTCCTCTTTTTGGGGTATATTTGATTTTTTTGTCTTTTTCAGTAATTTTGGGAAGCTTGAAAAGAATAAAGAATGCTACGTTACAAAGGAGGATCGAGTGTCACAAACATACTAGTTCCAAGCGCAAGGAACACATTGATGCTCAGAGCAAGGGGACATATGTGGGAAAAGGACACTCGGGAAAAATCCTCCATGGGTCAAGGTGTCAAGATGCAGAGGCAAAGTGCTACAAGGCCTGTGTATAAGGCATGCTTTAGATGGTTCAATTGAGAGCAACATGGAGTCGACATTAGGCCAAGGACGCAGGAATGAAAATGCAATTAATAAGACACAATGATAACGTCCTTCGATGTAATTTTAACGAGCCCAGAGAAGGTAAGCTTGACGGTTTTCATTTTTAGAGAGGCTGAAAAACCATAAAAGGAGACTCCATTGGGGTACCTTTTTCGAAGGTAGTCTAGTCGGTTCGAAGAAGGGGTAAACTAGCACCGAACATATGTCTATTCAAAATCATTTTAACGAGTGTGACAAAGACAATATCACTCAACAATCTTTTCATATTTAAGGAGTCTAAAAAGAGCTTAACTATGGTCCGTGAGGGGTGTTCTTCTTGGCCAATTTAACGAGTGTGAAGAAACAAGATCACTCAACTATATTTTCAATTTTAGGGAGTCTGAAAAGAGCTTAACTATGGACTCCGTGAGGGGTTCCTTTTTTGTAAGTTTAGTCCCTCATGCCCGAAAAAGGGTTAAATATATACCTGAGAATACTCTTCTAGAGAACCGAGGCTCCTAGAGTATACATTTGTTTGTACTTTTGACCATCCAGATCGAAAAAGGGGTAAACTACCACTGAACAGACGTGCCTTCAAATTTCAGTTTAGCGAGTGTGAAGGGAAACAAGATCGCTCGACAATCTTTTCATATTTAGAGGGTCTGAAAAGGGCTTAAAATAAGACCCGTTGTGTTTTGGGAGTCCTGAGGGGGAGGTCAAGAGTGATAATGAATCATACAAATGAGGCTCATACTCGTAATTAGGAAAAACTAATAAGGACTCCCGAGCCTATAGTCATTAGCAACATCATGGACACCAAAATGCAACCACGATCTACCTAGGGCGTCCATGTACAGGTAGGCTCTACAACTAAATTACGACACTTATAGAGTAAAAGTGAGGGTTTCGTGTCGCAATTCGGTGGGATCGATCCTATGGCAAAGCGAAAAAGACAACGAGGTGCAACAAGTGGAAGTGGAATCCTATCTTACATGCACAAAGTTGGAAAAAAGACTTTTTACCAAAAGACCTTTAAAACTGACCCAAATCTCAAAAAACTTCCCAATACCCAAAGTAACACTTATCGTAACATCCCCTGAGAAACTCAAGAACCATAGTAAACGATTTTCAAGCTAAAAAAAATGGCAAAAGGGTCCAAAAATGTCAAAAAGGGGCCAAAAAGTCTATAAATAGAAAGTTGGCAGCTCATTATCACCATTGTAATTTGAGAATTGACCAAAAGTCAAAAAACACCCCTTTGTCGAAATAGTTGATTCCAGGAGCTTCACTGGACGAAACAAACTTCTGTTTGGACCAAGTAAGTACATACTAACCTCCCTTGCATTTCCATCTTCTATTTTTTGCATTTATTTTGGCTTTTTTGGGGGGCGCTGACCTTTAAAGAGGTCGGCCCTGCGTGTACGTGGGTTGTCCAAGCACAACCCACATGTACACGTGGTCAGAAGAGAAGTTGCCTGCGTGTACATGCGACTGTCCTCAAGAGAGCCCACGTACACCCTCAATAAGTGGGAAAAGAAAAAGAAAATGAAAGAGTTAACTCCCCATTTCTTTGTGTTTGCAGGATGTATGTGCATTGGAGAGAGAGGGAGCATGAGGAAATTGATTTTTTGGTCTCCAAAGACCCTGTTGCTATCATTGTTTTGTCACAATGCGGGTTGTTAAAATTATTCCAGTGTCCATTTATGAGGGCACAACCCAGGTTTCTAAATGCATTGATAGATTATAGGCATCCTGACACAGAGGCATTCATGCTTGAGGGGCAATCGTTGACTCCAATGATTCAGGACATTTACTTTCTAAATGGTCTCTCAAGGAGAAGCGATCCAGTCAACTTGCGCACTTTTCCCCCCGGGCCACACAACATCGAGGAGTTGATTGGAATCCATTGCAACGCTAGTACTGAGAAAGTAGGTTCTCAGATGCCTATTCATAATATCAACAACCTATCACTCAAAGTGATAGTTCTACTTATTGGGCAGATCACTGGATCCGCAGCTTTACATTAGGCTTCCCGGGCGCACATGCATTGTGCGGTACAATGCTTAAATGCACGAATTTTCGACTGGAATAGCACCATGTTGGATTGCATGAAGAGACAGATGACAGAGTGTCAGATACAAGAGCACCGTAACTTCGGGTTTGGGACTGTTTTGTGCTCCTTTTTCTTCGAGAGGGTACCCAGCCTTAGTCCTTGAGAGACTATACAAGGGCATGAGGCCACTCTCCCGGCGCTATGCATATGGGCAATGTTGTTTTCATGAAAGGGTGGGGGGAGGACCATCGAGGCCTTTGATGACAATTTTTTTGACTGGTGGTCATGATAGATTCCGGCAATATAGGACTACCCCTATGTCGGGATTAACTTTTCCAGAGATCCTGACATGCCTGCACCTCTCGGAGCGGAGCGAGGAGAGATGGGTAAGTTTTATTTTCAAAGTTATATAATTTTTATGTCTTTTCATATATATCATTTTTTTTGTATACCAAAGTATATGACACTTATGGATATGTTATGTACAGATGTGGGACTAGTGCATCCAATAGACTTCTCGAGGACTAGGCGATGTCCTCGACCAGAGGCAAGACCAGCTAGAGACGCCAAACCAACAGCAGCAGCAGGGGGGCCTCCAGCCGGAGAGGCTGAAAGAGTATTGAGATGGGTAGAGCAGAACCTTACCGCGCTCACTTGTACAGTCCCTATGGAGGAGATTGAGGATCTCCCACCGTCGATGCAACCTCACGTAGTTGGGGTGCCATGGACCTGGGTCCAGCTTTTCAACATTTGGCGAACGTTGTTGTTCACTACGACAGGGCCAACAAGCCCCACCCTTAGCTAGGCTAGACTACTTATGTGTCGAGAGAACCTTTTGTATATTTTTGAGGGCATAAGCCCTATGACTCTGACTGGACATATTTTTGAGGCACTTGCGCCCACTCATGTACTCTTATATTTTTTGATATATATATGGATCTTTTTTATCTTTTTTGTCTTATGGATTACATCTATTTTACAAATGTATTTACATGTGCTTGTGTGTGCTTTTTATTACATGTGTGCAATATGCCAATCTAATACATGATTAGCTAGAGTATATGTGATTTGATTCAATCTCCTAGGAACATGGATATACGTAATGTAATCAAAACTTTGTTCTAAGAGATGTACCCTAAGGAACCGTCGGTGTAGTGTAGGATCGTAAACGTGGTAAACCCCATTTAACTGAGACACAACCAGCTGAGCATCTAAGTAGACCCAAAGGTGAGAGATACCATGCGACAAAGCATCACAAAGCAACTCTAAGAATGCGTTGTATTCAGTGACATTGTTTGTGGCGTCACCTAAACAGATACCTCTGGAAGATAGCAACTGGCCCTAAGGTGTGAAAATTACCCAAGCTGCAGAAGCAAGCCTCCAAGTGTGTCAGATAGAGCCGTCCGCAAACCCAATGAACACCTCTAAATCACTTGACATCTGCCACAGTGAGAAATATGACATCAAAAATGACACATCCATAAAACCAAAAAGACGAAAAACTAAAAAGAGAATGTACAGGACTATACATATGGTACAAGAAGTCACCCAAGGCGACCCACCTACGAGTAATACTTCTTGAGGTAGAGCCCATTTCTAGGCTACGCCAAAGTATTTCCCTCAAAGTCCACCAGACGATAAATGCCCTTTTTTAGAACCTCCTTCACAATGAAAGGTCTGAACCACATGGGTTTGAACTTGCCTTCCCCCAGAGGGTCCTTATCTTGGTCATAGACTAGGACAAGGTCTCCTTCAGAGAAAATCCGAGGACGAACGAACCGATCATACTGACACTTGACTTTATGTTTGTGAGCCTCATTAGCCAAGGCTGCATCCCGATGCTTCTCATCGAGTTGCTCAAGATATAATAAATGCTCTTCAAGCGGTGAAGTGTCTAGCAATAATTGTACTGCCAACTTTAGAGAGGGGATATGGCACTCTATAGGCAAGACTGCTTCCATCCCGTAAACGAGTTGAATAGGTGAGAAACCGGTTGCAATATTAACAGACGTTCGGTAGGCCCATAATGCCGAATACAACATCAAATGCCAATTTGACCTGGCCGAATCGATCGTTCGTTGTAAGATAGTCTAAAGGGATTTATTCACAGCTTCCACCTGACCATTTTCTTGTGGGTAGTAGGGTGATGAATGTTCTTGCCTCAATCCAAGATTTGATGTTAACTTGGACATCATTTTGTTCTGAAAGTGACTGCCATGGTCAGTGACAATCTCTCTTGGGATGCTGAACCTTGCTATTATCTAGTTAAACAAAAAGAGAGTTGTGTTCTTGCCATCATCTTTAAACGTTGGCATAGCTTCGACCCACTTCGTGAAGTAGTCTACTACTACAATGATATAACGGTGCCCCCTTTCGGAAGGAGGGTTTCATGTAGCGTAATCAATCCCCCACTTGGTGAAGGGACCAACTGTGATGATGAGAAACATGGGAGTGGGGTGTGCCCTCATCTTCCGGGAGAAGATTTGACACGAGTGGAACTTCTTGACCGATTCAACACAATATTCGATTAATGTCGGCCAAAAGTAACTGGCTCATAGAATATTTTGGGTTGTTTCCAACCCAAACAAATGACCACCACATGCTCCAGTGTGGCAATCGTTAAGCACGATTTTCGCTTCTTCATGGGTGAGACACCGATGAAGGATGAAATCTACACCTCGACGATACAGAGTGTCCTCAAGTATGAGATAGTTTTTGGCCTGATGGCGTATACAACGACGCTCATCACGAGAAGCAGAGGTAGGGCACTTCAATGTCTGGAGATAGACTAGTATATCTTTGTACCAGGGGTCCAAAGAAACGATCAGAAACATGTCTCTTTTGATAGGTGACTCTTCGGGTATAACATCACCTGATTTGACCAGAAGTTCTGAAATGAGTTCCGCAAAGACCAACGACTTTTTGGATTTCGCGGAAACAAAATCCAAGTCAAATTCCTAGAGGATAAATATCCATCTACTGATATTTCCGCCAATTACCCATCGTGTCAACACGTATTGAAACGGATTCACAACGGCGATGACGGTGGTCTTGCGAAACAAGATGTAATGACGAAACCGTTGGACAGCATGAACTGCTGCTAATGCAAGTTTTTCAATGTGGGAATAATTGAGTTATGGTCCAACCAAGCCTCGGCTCAGGTAATAAATCACATATTCTGAGAGCAAATCATCCTCTTGAACTAAGACCATACCGATGGTCGACTTCGCAGTGGCCAAGTACAATAAGAAATCTTTATTATAATTGGGTGGCCTAAGCAGAGGGGTAGATGTGAGGGCGTGTTTCAACGCTTCAAAAGAGCGTTGAGCAGCTTCGTCCCAATGGAAAGGAATGTCCTTCTTCAATAAACGCATGAAACCCTTTGTGATCTCGGCATAGTTTGCGATGAAATGTTGTAAAAAGTTTGCTTTTACCTGTAAACTTTGAAGCTGAGGGATTGTGCATGGGGGAGGCAACTAAAATATCACCTCAACCTTTAGAGGATCGACCATGATCCCTATTGTCGAAACTATGAAACTAAGTAGATGACCCGATGTGACGCAAAAACTGCATTTGTTTGGATTCAAGCGGATCCGGTAGTAGCAACATCGCTCAAAGATAAGTCGGAGGTGTGCGGGATGATCAACTCTCTTGCGAGATTGTGACACTAAATCATCGAGATAAGCCTCGACTATGTGTTTGAGGTCATGGAAAGCAAAAGACATGGCCCACTAAAATGTAGCTCCAACATTTTTCATACCAAAAGGCATCTTTCGATAAGCGAATGTACCCCACAGACAGATGAAAGCGGTTTTGTGTTGGTCTTCGGGCTTGATCTGTATCTGATTGTATCCCGAAAAACCATCCATGAAAGAAAAGACTTCACAACCTGTGCATTCATCGACTATCTGGTAAATAAATGGTGTGGGGAAATTGTCTTTTGGAAAGGCCTTGTTCAAATCATGGAAGTCCGTACATACGCGAATCGTACCCTATTTTTTGTTGACTGGAACGGGATTTGACACCCATTGAGTCAATTGGACAGGGTAGATGAAACCAACTTGGAGTAGTTTCTCTACTTTATCCTTAATAGTTGTTGCTTTCCTAGGATTGACTGGACGAAGCTTCTGCCAAACCGGCTTAGCATCAAGATATGTTGTGATTTCATGTTCGACGATTCTTGGATCTATGCCTAGCATTTTCTCGTAAGACTAGGCAAACACGTCGCAGAATTCCTTAAATAAATCTATGTGGATTTGAATCTCCTCGGGGGAGAAGTCCACTCCGATGAAGATATTCTCCACGACACCAGGGATTCTGGAGACATCGATAGGTATCGTTTGAGCAATTTTTTCCATATTTCCTTCAGCGTAAACATCGTGCGTAGACAAAGGATTGATAGGACAAGCCTTATCTCCAGTCATAGTCAGAGTGAATTCACCTACTTCAATTCTTCTTAACTCTGGGAGGAAGTAAGATTGGTGATGAAGATCATCCCAGGGTTTGTCCGGACTAGTCATTGCCTCAATAATCGCCTCGTCTGAGGGCAAGACTAAGTCTAAAGAATCTGTATCAGTGAGGGAACCTTGAGCCCAAGTAGGCTTGAGAAACGAATCTAACTCATGTGCGGGAGTCGTATCAGGGTTGACGAAATTTTACTGAACTATAGAGTATGCAACTTCTACCGCGAACAAAGGCATGTCCATGCCATGGTTCCCTGTCCCTTCCATCGTGGCTGATGGGGAAGGAAGAGTCCACAGATCATTAAAGTAAGTCGTGCAAAACGACGAGATTTGAAAGATTTCAGCCCTAGGATGGTCGGGGACAACCAACATGTAATGGACATTATCGGTCGGAGGCAGGTAATCAAAAGTACCCATCAAAGGTTGGCACAAACCAACCCCTACATTGACGATGTCGGGCTGAGGGTTATCAATCATCGGGACCGTGGATAGCCCCGATGAAGGGTCAGGACATGAGAATGATAACTAATCAATGGTTACGATCCGACCCTCATGTTGAAACAACAAGACCCGAAAAACTGTCACAACCACTGCTTGCATAGCGTAGGTCCAAATCCTTCCTAACAAGAGATTGTATTCGAGAGATGCATCAACCACTTCAACTTCGATGCACACGGTCTTCCCTCCTAATTGCATGGGAAAAGAGGGGATGATTCCATGTGGTCGGAACGAACAACCGTCGAAAGCGGTAAGAAGAGTAGGTGACGGAGAGAAAATGGGTTGGCCAATGCCCTTCCAACACGCCAAAGACATCACGCATGTCGAGGTACCCTCATCAACCACCGTGTGAAAAAATGTTCCAAGTAAAAGTTTTCATGGTGTATGCCACTACTATCTGAAACGCAACGTGGTAAGGAAGATGAGGTTTTAAGTCGGTCGTATCAAGCATGATCGTTCCCAGATTACAAGTCTCAGCAGATCCTAAGGCAGCTAATAGAGCCTTTCTCTGGGAAGGGCAACTCTAGAAGACTTCCAAAGCAGACATTGCACAAGGGGTTTGTGACAAATCCTCTACCTCAAAGTAGTTATGGGCGGCCCTTGCGTTTGGGTTGTGGGAATTTTCTTGAATGCATCTTTGGGGATGCGTGTCATTGTTCCGCCCAACGTCTTCTCAATCTAGAGAGGAAGAGATGGGTTTTTGGCTTCTTTACCCTTCTTAGAGGTGTTTGGCATTCTGTAGTCATGTGTCCTAGTCGTTATGTCAATGCTACCTTTCATCATGTACACATTCACATATGAAGGATTACTCGAAGACAGAGGGGGTCCCTGACCGACCCCTTCCCCGCTTGAAGAGGCCTGAGCTAAATTTTTCCCATGCGGAAATGGATTCGTTAACATGGCAGGCGACTGTTGTGCCAATAACTTCTAGGCCTCCGCAAGCCGAGGGCACTCATGAGTCGGATGGTCTTCCTTGCAAAGATTACACAGCTACTTCGACTTCTTCTTTTCAGTGTTTCCCTTGCCAGCATTATTGGTAGGTTTCTTATCCCCCTTACCCTTCTTTCGTTGTTTCTTCTTTCTGTCAGGATGTTGGGTGGCCTTCGGGTTTGTCAGTTGCACACTGCGTACATATGACGTTTGAGTAGGGGGAGAAGCCAAACCAATGGTCTGGCTGGCCACTGTATGTTGTATTGACAATTGTTGTAATTGATTCACCGGCTGATTAGCGGGCTTTGTTTGCGCAACCTACAATACCATCGACATGTGGTCCAGATATCTATCAGGTCTTGTCAAGTATCGACCGTGGTGCATCTGGCAAAACTTTGTAAAGTAAACCAGACTGAGAGTAAATGAGTTCTAGTTGTTGGGCTCTCATTATCACTTCTTCCTCTGAAAATACCCCCAAGGTTGCGACGTCTTTAGATAACTGAGGTACCAAAGACTTTAGGAACCACTCAAGCAGGAATGTTGGTGGGACTAGCACTTTTATCAAACTCTTTCGACGTCTCCATTCTCGGATGTGATCTAAGATATGGTCTGCTTTTGTCTACTCAAAGTTGGCCAACAATTTGGTGTCAACATCGTATCTCACGGGTAATTGGAAATGGTTTAAGAAAGCCATTGCCAATTCGTCGAAGGAAGAGTATCTTGAGCGGTCGAGCTCGATGTACTATTCCACCGCACTCTCGATGAGAGTGCATTGAAACAAACGCAACTGGACGAAGTCGTCTCTCAAAGAATTGGATGAGCACCATAAATGTAAGGTAGTCACATGATCACCTGGATCTTCGTTAGGCTTGGCCTCAAACTTTGGGATGTCTGAAGGAAACTTGGTCGGCATAGGGGGCCAATGCAGATCGTGACAGATGGGGTCGTTTAATAATCTTGTCAAGTCTAGAAAGTGCAGAGTTGCCATAAACGATAATTTGGGTTGTTGATTGTAACCAGGTAAAAGGGAGCCTGGAATTTGGCTAGCACAAGGTTGCCAGGAAAAGTTAGGTTGTTGGCCAGGGTTCTGGTAATAACCATGGTCGTGACCAGCGTAAGGATTATTCTCTTGTCGAGACGTCATTGGTTGACTCTCGTAATAGGACGTAAAGGGTTGGGCTCTCATCACATTCCAAGTATTTTGGGAAGGGTTGCCCCCTGCTGATATGACGAACATAGGTGTTGAGCCTTGCACGGGGTTCCATTGGCTATGGAAGGGGTTTCCCCCAGTCGAAATCCTTGGCAAGGAAACTGATCCCTTCCATGGATTCGAAGGTCTTGTGAGGAAGGAATTCCTAAGTTTCCCCATGTGTAGGAATAGTACCTTGTACAAAATGTTGTTGTCCATAACCGGGGTTGCCCCCGGCCGAGACGGCAGCTGACAAGAAAGCGTTGTTACCAAACGCGTCGAACAAAGAGAATGGTGTCGAACCTATCAGCATGCTATAATTAGGAATCCCTTGACTACCTACCCCAAATGAACTATAGTTTACATTCGGCCTGGTGGAGTGTTGGTGGGCACCGCCGAGCGAAGCGGACGAAGGAGGTATATGAACCCCTCCATAAGGGAAAGCATTATAGGAAGCTGAAGTGCCCCCCATGGATCCTTGCAGAGGAGCGTTGGAGCTCCATGCCCCGAGACCTAATGTATGTAGAGTGGAGTGGGAAAGAAAAGTGCTTGTACCAAAGCCAGGCATCCCGTATGAGAACGGAGGGCCTGTCACCTTCTTGGTGAACGGAGCAGTGATCACTGCCATAGATGGAATTAAACCATTGCCCGAGGTAGAGGCAGTCGAGACCATAGTGGTCTAGACCGACAACCGTTGGTTAGGAGGTGGAACACCCCTTGTAGTGACAGTCGTAGAGGAAATATGAGTATTCCCTGAAGAAGTAACAACATTTATTTCCATTGTTGCTTGTGACACTACCTAACGCTTGTAAGGTTGAACCTGTACAACGATGGGCGTTAATAGATCAGTGATTGGAGGATTATACGGACCAAGAGATTGTGCTCTGAGGTCATAAATGATTGGTTCCTCTGGAATCGAATGTTTTCCTCTCAGAGATGAGTCAGGCAGAGATTCTTGTAACCCGGTTGCCTCAAAAGACCCTTGCTGGTCTAGTTTTCGCCTTAGCGGTGGCGGGGGTGGCTCAAGATCAACCGACGACAGGCCCAAAAGCCTTCGTGACTGGCGGAGCTCCTGATCCTCCACTGTGAGAGCACTAGGGATTTCTATAATTGTTTTAAAAACCAGCAGACACTAGAAAAATTTCCTATGACGTAAGACAAGCATATCACTAGCTAGTTGGAAGAACAGTTACAACAACCAACACTAGAGCAACTTACCGGTGCAAGTGAAACTCGAATACGGAATCACCCTCCAGGTATAATCTAAAAAGCATGGCTCGATGTCTACCTAGGTACCACGGTATACCCCCGCAGTCACCTATGTAAGTCACTAAGATAAAGGCAACTAGGTTTCCAACGCACGAACAGTCACCAGGCAGGTACAATGGGCAGTCGGGTGGACCGCAATGAGCAGGGTATCAAGCCCAAAACCTATCAAGGGTATCGAAAGAAAGTGTTCTGAAAGATGATTGAGGACCTCGAATGGATTCGAGACCCACGAAGCTCTGTGGCAAATGTGATCAACGGAATCCCAAGATAAGCCCTCTATATGCGTTCCCCACTATGCTTGGTTCGGCTTTGGAGGGGTTATCTCCGCTACCTTTCCGCATGCGACCTCGTGTTTAGCCCCTGTGTTAGAGGGGGGTCCAGGATAACTTTCACAGTTACTGGACTTTCAGGCACTCCCTAGCTCAGACTCTTATGTTTGTTTTTGTAGCCTTGAAGAGTTTCCTCTCCAATCCTAAATCAAGGCTCTAGCCTAGACTAAATTGATGAACCCTTCAAACACAAAGTCTAATAAATTTTAATTAGGCTTTAATTTTAGTGGTTGTCTTAAGTCAACAGGAACAAAAGTGAAACTAGTGATGTTCTTTAAGAGACGAAAGAGAAGAGCATAAGATGATATTGGAAACAAAAGTAATTATTTCTTCACAAATAAAGATTTGCCGATTGAAACTCTTTCACCAAACTTTTTGTAACTACTTTTCTCGGATCTTTGAAAAGAAATACTTGAAACAAGATTTCGCTCGACTACGAGCTACTTAATGTCCTAAGAATTTAATTTAAGAACTTAGAAAACTTTTTTTTTCCTTGGTAAACAAAGCAACTTAACCTAAACTACTTTACCAAACAAAGTAATAGAAGATTTTTTTTATTGTTTTATGCTTC
>SNQJ01S0250964.1:12844-24868 GCA_010110895.2 Picea sitchensis | reverse complement strand
TTACTTGTAAAAATTGAATTTAAGTGGGGAGAATAATCATATAAATTTAATTTAATTAATTTTAATCAATAATATTATATGTTAAGATAAAAAAAAAATCCAAGTTCTAATTAATTTTCATATATTATATTTTAAGAGAAAAATAAAATCAAATACAAACTTTTTACTTAAAAAAAACTAAATTATATTATTATTTTTAATTATGATATTAAAAATACCATTTTTTTTAAATAATTTGGAAATTAAAAAATATTACAAATATAAATTAAAAAAACATTATAAATATTACATTCATTTTTTTATATGATTAGTGTTTAGGCATCAACATCTCTTCGCCAATGGTGGAAGAACACCTCACTTTTTTAAACGAAACTAATATTTCTAATTTGGAATAATACAATGTATTTTAATCTCTCTTTGTCTACAATGACCACATTTACGGACTTAAACAATTAAACAATTACAAAAATCTTGGAACTTGTAAGTTTCTCTCTGGATGAAGTGCAAGCACTTTATTGTTGAAAATCAAGCCTAAGTCATCATAAATTAAATTCTGCCAATTTACTTGAACCACAATCCAAGTGAGTAATTATAATTCTCATTGTAAATTTTATTTCGCCAATTTATTTGAACCACAACCCAAGTGAGCAATTATAATTCTCGTTGTAAATTTTATTGATAATATTTACTTTAAAATTTTTAATAATGTTTTTAAACCTCATTTCATTTAGATTGGTAATTTATTAATTTTATCATATAGATAATTTATAAACATAATACAAAATTTTTGGAAAAAAATTAGTTGAAAAATAAAATTGTATTAATTTAATGTTTAATTTATAATCTCTTAAATAAAACTATCATATTTTTAGTGAGTTGGATCTATATTGAGTGGTTGGGAGGAATAATTATTATCCTCCTCCATGCTAGTTTTTAATGAATATATTTAATACCAATTCATCTTTATTTTAAACCAAACATATATCTCAATTTTTTTTATAAAAGTTTAAAAATAATAAAATGTAATAAGTTTTTTGCTAAGGGTACAATAATTAGTAAATTAAACCTAGAACAAAATAACCATTAACAAACAAATAAAGTTATATGCCCTCAATGCCTATGGTTGGGTGGAAAGTTTCTCAGACACAATGAGTTTCTTGGACCATCTTCCGATAAAGATAAGTGTTTTATTTTTATTGATGAATTTGAAATTGAATGTGTTAATTTCTATTTTAAATTTACATGGATTATGCATGTTGTTTGTGGTTATGCTTAATTCAAAATAACGACACTTGATTGCAATTAAATCTATTAATCCCTCCTTGATAATTTATTTCATTTTAATATTGCACATTATACATGTATTTAAATGAATTTTGGGCCTCCATGGAAGAACACATTTGTGCTATTATGGTGAGTTAGTCTCTTGAGGGTTGAGATTTTAATTACATGATCGTGTCTCCTTGTCTCATGAATGGGGATTTCATAGTGTTGTATCTGAGCCTTATTTCAATGTGGCCTCATAGCTTGGCATGGGGGTGGAATATGCCCTCGATGCCTATGTAGTTTAGTGGAAAATTTCTCATAGACATTAAGTTTTTTGGACCATCTTTGGATAAAGATAGTTGTTCTATCTTTATTGACAAATTTGCAATTGAATATTATTTTCTATTATAAATTTACATGGATTATGCATGTTGTGTGTGGTTATGCTTAATTCAAAATAACGACACTTGATTGCAATTAAATATATTAATCCGTGCTTGTTAATTTTGTTTCATTTTACTATTTCCGTTATACATGCATTTAAATGAATTTTGGGCCTCCATGGAAGAGCACATTTATGTTATTATGGTGATATAGTCTCTTGAGGGTTGAGATTTTAATGACATGATTGTGTCTCCTTGTCTCATGAATGGGGATTTCATAGTGTTGTATCTGAGCCTTATTTCAATGTTGGGAAATTGAGGGTAATTTTACACAATGGGCTTCATAGTCACATGTAGTTATTTAACAACAATTAGATTTTAACATGGATAGAATCAAATCTGAGAAATGTTTTAAGGTATCTGAAGCTCAACATCCCATAAATGGGATTGGATCATAAAACCTGAGTTGCAAGAATCATTTGAGAGAGATATCATACTGTGTTTTTTTTCAACTATGGATGGGGAAATTCATCACTTGAAGATACTTGAGAGTTGCAGTCTATCTAAAGGAGAAATTTAGTCTTGTTACACTACAATGATGAATAACCATTTGGTATTGGTATGATTCCCCCTCCCCCACTAATGAAAATGTGGAACTAGAGGTAGGGTTGTAATTGGATGGAAGAGTTATACTGTAATGTTTCCCATATTTTGCTATAAAAAAAATTCCTTTATAAAGGTTACATATAATTTATAAATTTGATTTTAAAAGAAGACCCTTCTAACAAACGTAACTTCAATCATAACTTCATGACGGGAAGGTTTCACTACCCCCTTGGCATCGATAACCTAGTCTTGCCACTTCTTGTCTAGGTGCACATATCTACTATGACATGTTAACTCTACCCTCCAAAAGAGCGAGGGTGAAACTACTATTTAAGGCTTATATTTATTTGGTCCTTATTCTAGATTACATGGTGTTTACTTTTTTAAACTATAGGACCTTTTTCCTATTTGCGCAAATCCGATAGCGTAATATAAATAACCTATAACACTCATGATCTTTCGTTAATATCATGGTGATTGTTTATATAAGTATTAACACTTGGGACAAAGTGACTAACACAAATGGTCATGGTTACTATTCGAATGACCACTTGTTAACTAACATAATTCAAGCATTTAGTAGGCTACAATTAAGTGTTGAAACATAACCATAACGACAAAGGTGCGTGTTCTAAACCTAACTAGTCTACACTTGTTCTTCTCCATTACTAAGAGTTAAGTAAGGTGGCAGGGGCATAATGTCAAGTTTTAAAGACCCTACCTATGATATTAAACAGAGACCTTGTGGTGTACTCCTTGGGATAATGCTCGGCCTTCTTGCCCATTGCACTCTCACCACCTCATGTCGATCACATGTCCTCGACATGTATCTTTACTCGCCACCATTACTCGGCTCATTAGGGGTTTTCCATTCTTTGTTTTGTCAATTCCTATCCATGCGTATACGCAGAACTTGGCAAATCAACCTCTGTTACTCTTCGGCCTGATGTAGTGACCAACCATCATGAAGCTAGGACTCGCATTGATATAAAGAGTTTTTTAAGAGAACATTGGTCGGAGTATTTGAAAGGTAAGCATTCTTCTATGCTGGTTATTATTCCTTTGTCCTATGTGGTTACACCATCGGGTAAAGATAAGTAGATTATGTTTGTGTCCTCCCAAGCGTTGAATCTTTGGAAAGACTTATTATCTATTATGTAGAGGATTTTAAGTAGGAACTTAGAATATTGTAATAAATATAGAGTTCGATTGAAACTGGTGCTCTGTTGCTTCATATTTTTTTTTCTTTTTGTTTCTTGCCTCTCCGGCCTTAATTTAATTTTCTTCTTGAACCTAAGGGTTTTAATATTAGAAAGGTTTCATAGGAAGAACATCATATGGCCAAAAGTTGTAACTCACGTTGTTAACATTTGTTCTCTGGGGTTCTTAGTCAAGGGTGGAAGTGGGATTCTCCAATGTGTAATAGTAATTCTCTAAGGGTCAACATCCTATTGTAATTTATGTAGGAATAGATCATATTTCATTGCATTGAAACTTTATGTTTCACCTCCCAACCTCCCCGTAAAGAGTCTTGTCATTCTAGGTTATCAACTGCAAATCCTTGTTGTAAAGTAATGTAGAGTTTTCCTTTATTATATGTATAGACTAGAGATATCTACAGGGTTTTCCTAACTATAGTTCAATGCATCTGAAACAGTAGTGGTTTCACTATGCATTATTAGTATTCAGAGTCTCTAGAGAATTCCACTGAGAGGATTTACCCCATACTCATCCAGAGATATCTGGCCATTAGGAAACATAAAAGGGTTTTTGTCTTATCTTTATCGATAAGGGTTTCTAGGCACCCCGAATCCATGTTGACTCTCATGGTCTTATTATCATCATCCATTAGTGCACTTCTTAATTAATAAGTTAAGTCCCATAGTTTGTAATGGTTCGTAATTTTGTATAATTTTGGTAGTGTATAATCTTTGTATTTCATCATCAGACTGTAGTTCCTTGTATTTCTTCGGTAGTCATTGTTAGCGATTTTTTTATGAAGTCAATGATGGGATCATCTGGTTTTGAGGTACCCATCAAATCGACCTAGACCCACTTATCCCTTCTAGTATGTGGATATCGCATCAATGGCGAGATAGCATGGCAGAGCCAGGAGACCTCTAGTTAAGTTATGTTGGGAATCCTAGATATTACATTTCTGAACCATTGAATTTGTCTCTAAGTTGTTATTTGAAATTTTGTTAAATTCTTTTACTCATTACTGTCTTTGTTTTCTATAGGAATGTTGGTGCCTATCATCTCTCGAATTGGAGTCACACCCTGCACAAAAGGTAATCGGGTTCTAAAGTAGCGCTTTAAACAACACTTACAGGTTCTATTGCATGAATAGATTAGCATGCAACTATCGTGGGTAGAAGTACCATATTGCTATGGAAGTTGGTTTAACTATGTCTTCATATTAAGGACAATCCCTTAGGGCTGAACCTTTGCTTGTGTATAAATGAGAATATTAAGGAGTAATGGGCAAAAATTTCGTCATCATTCATAGCTTGTAAAGCGGATTTTTCACTATGCATTATTAGTATTCAGAGTCTCTAGAGAATTCCACTGAGAGGATTTACCCCATACTCATCCAGAGATATCTGGCCATTAGGAAACATAAAAGGGTTTTTGTCTTATCTTTATCGATAAGGGTTTCTAGGCACCCTGAATCCCTGTTGACTCTCGTGGTCTTATTATCGTCGACCATTAGTGCATAGTGGCAAAGTTGAAGTCCCATGGTTGTAATGGTTCTGTAATTTGTATAATTTTGGTAGTGTATAATCTTTGTATATTTCATCATCTCAATTTTAATAGTTCCTTGTATTTCTTTCTGGTAATCATTGTTAACGATTTTTTTATAGTGATCTAATGATGGGATCCATGGTTTTTGAGAGGGTACCCATCAAATCGACCTAGACCCACTTATCCCTTCTAGTATGTGGATATCTTGCTCAACCGCGCAGATGGCATGACCGACCCAGACTACCAATTAAGTTATGCTGGGAATCCTAGATATGACATTTCCGAAGCATCGAATTTGTCTCTAAGTTGTTATTTGAAATTTTGTTAAATTCTTTTACTCATTACTGTCTTTGTTTTCTATAGGAATGTTGGTGCCTATCATCTCTCGAATTGGAGTCTCACCCTGCACAGAAGGTACTTGGGTTCTAAATTAGGACTTTAAACAACACTTACAGGTTCTATTGCATGAATAGATTAGCATGCAACTATCGTGGGTAGAAGTACCATATTGCTATGGAAGTTGGTTTAACTATGTCTTCAGATTAAAGAAAATCCTTGAGGGTCAAACCCTTGCCTCTGTATAAACGAGAATATTAAGGAGTAATGGACATAAATTTTTCCATCATTCATAGGTTTTAAATTCGTTTTTTTGTGGATAAAACTAAATCTGTCAATTCCTTGTTTGGTATATTGGCTATGTTATTACTTAGAATTTTGAACAAATAGTGAATATTTACTATTATCGAATATGTAAATACCTATAATTTAGATGATTCTCAGACATGTAATTTAATATATTTAATTTGCTCTTGTATTGTTTTAATTTCAGAAGACTTCGTTGTGGCTAACAAAGTGATTTATTTTCTTTTATTTCATTGGCACCAACCTTATATAGAGGTTGGAATGATTTATTGTCTATTATCAAAGCTATGAAATTTCGAACTTATCATTTAAATTCATCGGGCCTTCGTTCCTCTAACATTTCGATTCAGGAATACGTTTGCGTTGACAGAGTTGGTTCTTTTTCATGTACTAAATTTCCAACACTTAATAAATGGTCAGTTGGACTTAATCGTCTTCCATTTTGTCATTAACACCGATTGATATACATATTGTAGGATTTTTGAAGTGAGTCTCGTTATTCATACGGTCATCTTTATACATATATAATTATATATGTATTTTCATACAAAGTTATCTCCTATTAAATATAATCGTTTGCAACAATAATTTTAATATGATAGGGTAATCTATCCAAATTCAAGAGATAACTCACAGATATGTATAAATGTAGTATAGGTGTGTAATATTCATAAATTTTAGGTTTATTCCAGAATAGTGATTACTAAACAAACTAATCAGATCTACATGATGCACCAAACTGGCAGAATATTTCTAACATAAATAATGAAGTAGAATTATGTTAATTATAGTTACAGTTCCTTGCATATTTCCCATCCAAATTTCATCCCAGAAAAAATACTTAGTAAATTCTACTAAACAACTATAGCTAAACAATGAGAGTATATCCTACTTATCACTGCATTCCTTCATAATTAAATAACAAAGTACTTTATTCATATTGAAATAGAATAATTCCTACCAGCCAATAATTCACAATGACAAGTAAAGAGAGAAGGAGAATATGTACATATCTAGACAATTTTTCCAAACAACAAATGGAACAACCACGTTCCTCCCAACCTTAGAACATGGTATCCAAATCACTTGTCCTATTCACCCCCTATCCTAACCATGAATCCATGAGGGATAACTCAGAACTCCTCCTCGACAAATACCTATCAGTTTCAACAGTATTCTCCTTGCCTCACACTCAACAAGTAATGTTCGTAACAACAAGAGATAGATTTCTTTCCCACATACTAGGCAGCATCCAACCTCCTCCCATATGCTATATATCCAAAAGAAAAAATGCCTAGGTCTTTTTCCCCCTTGGGAATTTTCGCAGCTTTCCAAATACCTGATTTTCAAGGGCTGCCAATGGCCAAATTCTTGATTTTCCACTTGTAATAATCAGCCCTGAGGTAGTTCCAACATATTCCCCACTCATGGAGTCACGACCAATTGATCTTAACCTCGTTGTTCCATTTGTCCATCAGAAATAAATATATAATATTTTGCTTCATACAAGTGTCATAGTCAAGTAGTTAGTTGGTTCAAATCAGATATCTACCCAATAGTCATAATCATTAATTACAATTAACTAAATTTGAAATTCGTAATTGCCATAAATGGCAAAAATTTTCCAATTTCAAGTTTACCAAAAATGGAAATAATTTCCCATGAAATTTCAAAATTTAAAAATAAATTTATTTTGGGGATGTTACATACTTTCCCCCTTCAATAAAACACTGTCCTCAGTGTTTGTTCCTTTCTTGGAATGGGATTGGATGAGATTTTTTTAAATCTCCCTCCAACTCCCAAGTGGCCTCCTTAGCGCTAAAGTGCTTCCATTGCACTTTTACCTGGGCGAGGGCTCTGTTCTGAAGTGTTATTTCTCTCATGTCCAGAATGTGTAGAGGTTCCCCTTGGAACTCTCCTTCTGGTTCCACCTACACCAAGTTCCAATCAATCATATGAGTAGGATCATGAACATATTTCTTTAACAAAGAAACATGAAATAAATTATGAATTTTTAGATTGTTAGGAAGTTCAAGTTGGTATGCTATGGGTCCAATGAGAGCTAATATCTCGAAAGGCCCACAAAACCTAGTGCCAACTTGGCACAATTCCCTAGCTTTAGTGAAATTTTCTGAGCTTTGACTTTTAAATAGATGTGGTCTCCCACTTGAAATTCCAAGTTTCTTCTTTTCTGGTCCGCGTAACTTTTCTATCTGTCATGTGCCTCTTTTAGTTTTTGTTGTACTTTTCTTACCATGCTCTCCATTTCCTAGAGCATATTTGGTCCAACCATGAGTCTTTTAGCTGGGTTATCCCTTCGAATTAGAGTCGTACACTTTATGTCATATAGTACCTCGAAAGGGCTCATTTTAGTCGAAGTTTGGTACCCATTATTGTATGCAAATTCTACCGAGTATAGGTAGTCTTTCCACTTGCTTGGTTTTGTTCTTACATACATGCGGATCATATCTTCTATGATTTGGTTTGTCTATTCAGTATGTCCATCTGTTTGTGGATTGTAACTCATGGTGAAATTCAAGTTAGTATTTAACCCTACAAACAATTCTTTCCAAAAAGCAGATGTAAATTTTACGTCTCTATCTAAAATCACCATTTTAGGAATACCATGCAGTCTAAAAGAAAATTTCATGAATATTTTAGCAATGTTAATATCTTTACAAGTAGACTTCACAGAAATAAAGTGTGCAGACTTACTAAGTTTATCAATTACCACCATAATTGAATCATTGTGTTTCTGAGTTCTAGGAAAACCTGTAATAAAGTCTAGATATAGTCTCTCATTTCCATTCCATCACAGGTAAGGGCTGCAATAGACTGGCTGGATGTTGGTGTTTGGCTTTTACCTGCTGACAATATTGACACTTCGCTAAGTATTATGTTGTTATTCCCTTCATATTAGGCCAATAAAATAATTTTCTTAGTGGTGTTATCGAATTTTGTTATCCTGGATGACCCAAATATGGTTTCTTATGAACTGCATCCAAAATTGTTAGTTTTAACTCTATCGAATTTGATATGTATATTCTGTTTTTAAATCGTAGTAGACCACTTTTGTCCAAACTTAGGTCTATTTTGTCTGAACTTTCTATAGTGTTCTGTAATTCTACCATTGTTTTAGTGTAACTTTTGTTGTTATTACCTGCAACCTTTGTTATCTATTCAATATCTCTTTCTGCCTTGCTAATGTTTATTTCAAGCAAGCCATGAAGTGTTCTTCTTAAAGCGTTAGCTACTTTGCTTTCCTTACCCTTGATATGTCTTACCTCAAAGTCAAATTTGCTCAAGAAGGCTATCCAACTTGTTTTCCTTACACTAAGGTCCGCCTGGCTAAACAAAAATTTCCCATCATTGTTGTCATCCAATAAGAGAAACCTTCTATGCATTATGTAGTGTCACCACACCTTTAATGCGTGTATTAGAGCTGCGAAATCTAAGTCATGGGTGACGTAGTTTCATTTGTCTTCCTTTAGTTTTCGGGACTCATAACAAATAACAATTCCTTCTTGAATTAGGACACCATCTAGTCCTTCTTTACTCGCGTCTACACAGACGGTGAAGTCTTTCTCCAGATCTGCTACATTTAAAATGGGTGCGGTCATTAACAATCCTTTTAACTTATTGAAACTATATTGGCATTTTTGTGACCACTTAAGCTTGGTTCCCTTCTTTTATAATGATGTTATAGGGTATGAAATTTTGGAAAATCCCTCTATAAATTTTCGGTAATATCCATTGATTCCCATGAATGATTGGATGTCTCCCATGTCCTTAGGAATCGACCACTCCATGATGGCTCTTATTTTCTCAGGATCGATTGCAATGCCTTCTGCAGATATTGCATGTCCTAGGTATTGTATTTCCTTCTGATAAGAATCACACTTATCGAATTTAGCATATAGTTTGTGCTTTCTTAAATTTTGTAGCCCTATCCTTAGGTTCTCTTCATGCTCTTCCTCTATTTTAGAATATAATAGAATTTCGTCAATAAATACTAACACAAACTTGTCCAAGTGCTGACTGAAAATACTGTTCATTAAACACATAAACGTGGTTGGCGTGTTAGTGAGTCTGACAGGTATAACCACAAATTCATCCATATCTCGTTCAAAAAGTTGTTTTACTTATATCCTCATATTTTATCCTAACCTGGTGATAACCAGATTGTAAATCCAATTTTGAGAAAATCTTTGCCCCACCTACTTGATCGAACAGATCATTTATCTTAGGTAAGGGGTACTTGTTCTTAATAGTCATTTTGTTTAATTGTCTGTAATCGTTGCATAATCTCAGATTTCTGTCTTTATTTTTTACAAATAGGACTAGTACTCCCCATGGTGAAACACTTAGTCTAATATATTCTTTGTCCAATAATTCTTGTAGTTGAATTTTTAGTTTTGTTAATTCTGGAAAACTCATTTGGTAATGTGCTTTCGAGATAGGGATTGAACCAGATAGTAGGTCAATAGAAAAGTCTATCTCCCTTCGTGGGGGTAATTCAGGTATGTCATGAACAAACACATCTCTAAAATCATGCAACACGACAAAATCCTCCAAGTTGGGCTAACTGATACTAGTTTTTTTATACCTTGAACTGTCCTAGCAGTGTCATTTTTGTCCTTATACTTAAGTGATTTTTCATAACAATATAGCACTGCTTTATGCCTTTCTAACCAATCCATTCTAATAATTACATCATAATATCCTAACAGTAGAATGTTCATATTTTTCTTTATGTTTTGACCACCTAAACTTAACTCATAATCAGAAATAAAGTCAACAACTTTTCTTTTTGTTTCTGTTGCTAGTTGTACTGGCCAAGATTTTGTGTGTCTTATTTTCTTAAGTTTATTTGAGTCCACTATACCAGGAGTGATATAACCTAATGTATCTCTAGGATCAATTAAAACATAAATTCAAGTATTATTGATTTTACCTTAAATTTCCACCATAGAGGACTGGTGGTCATCTTGTTGGCCCTCCATGGCTCCATTGATCCAATGTAAGCTTCTTCCTACATCCCCTACTGTAGAGGCTTCCTGTAAATTGTGAACAATATTTCTATTTGCTGAAATCAAACGTGGACAATTCCTCCATAGATGAGGTTCTCCAGATTCCCATCATTTTAACGGTTCACGGGGGTTGTGCACAAACTTCTTTGTTCCCAGATTTACCAGTTTACCGCCTCCTTTCATGTTTGGATTGTTGGAGTAAAAATATTTCCATGGAAATATTTTTGTTGCGTTCTGATAAGGAGCTGGCTGGTATCCGTTCTTCCGATGGTTCATTCGGTTTTGTTTCTTGTTTTTCCAAGCTTTGGGAAATTCCTTCCATTGTTTCTCTTAGTCGTAACACATTCAGGATTTCTTGAATGCTTCACTCAAGGACTTGGGATTATCAAATTCAATCATGTCCTTGTAGGACTGTGGTAGACAACTTAGGAACCATTGGATTTTCACTTTATCCTCCTGGATATAAGGTACAAACCTTAGTAATTCCAGGAATTTGTTTATCAGATCTTCCATAGTCATTTGACCAAGTCGTAGCTCATAAAATTCTTTGTTTTTTATTTCATAGTAACTTTCAGATAGGTATTATTTTTTAAAGTCTAACCATTCCATTTGTTTCTCCTTTAGGCCCTTGGCCAATTTCAAGTCTTGCTACCAAATGTTGGCTTTTACTATCAGATTATAGATGGCCATCACGACCTTCATATTATTGGAATAGTTGTATACCTAAAAATACTTCTTGATGTCTAATAAACATGCTTCAGCTTCCTCCCTTGTTCTGGATCCCCCATCAAAGGTATATGGTTTTCTTTTCTTAAATTCTCCATCAAGGTGATCGACCTGTTTCCTTTTTCTATCTATTTCTGTTTTATCTTTAGCTGGAGGTGTACCTTCAGATGAGTTGTCCCCTTTCTCTGCTTCAGGAACATAATTCTTGGAGGCTCTTTTACGAACCTCTTCTTCCTAGTTATCATCCTTTGGGGTTTTCTTTTTCACTATACTTTGCAACAAGACTTCATTTATTTCCTTCTGTTCATCCTATGCCTTTTTCAGTTTCTCATTGTCTGCTTTGAAAACCTGCAATTCGACAATGATATTTCTCATCATTTCTAGAAATTCGGTAGGTGAGCTTCCATCACTTATGTCTCTGATCTTCAGGAGGTCTTTGTCCAGGTTTCTCTTCAAGTCTGATTTATGTTTCATCCTGGGCTACCATGATTAATACAGAACATAAAAGATTTTTTTGTTTGTAACAATAATGGTTCGTTAGTTTTACATAGACATAAATATGTGCTAAGTAATTAATTTGGCCTTATTCAAGGTCCAAGTGTTGTAACCTTTTCTCTGATACCATA
>SNQJ01S0250963.1:10875-23709 GCA_010110895.2 Picea sitchensis | reverse complement strand
GCTCATTTTACCATTGACGATATCACTATTGTCACCCAACCATAGGCCAAAGCCACCCTCCGAGCACCTTAACCTTGACAGAGAATCACTCTGAAAGCAAACTCTAGGCTAGATAGCCAAACAAAGGGTAGCGCACCTTTCCCTAAGGATAGCACACCACAAGAGCTGATCAGATAGTCCAAACCCTAGCCAAGAGATAGTCCAAGCCAAAACCGATTTGCTAGCTGCAGCAGCTGCAATGGCAGCTCTCCTCCAAACCTGCGCACAAAACTGGGCACTGCAGTGCGCACAAGTGCTGCTCTGCAATTCTGAGACTGCCTGCCAGAATGAAGACTGGCCTCCTATATTTATAATAATTTTAGCTAACTGCTTGGGCTGACTTCTCATTATGGGTATCTGTCTGTTCAGTATATATTATTTCTTCTGGCCGACTTCTTTTCTTGGAGGCTAATAACCTAATATAAATTATCTTCTTGAGCCAACAAGTCTCCTAGGGTTATTAGCCAACTCATTAGGGTTTCTTCTTGCTTCCCGAAGTATTCTATTCTCGTCAGATTTACACATGGAGGTAAATACCTCCCGCAGCTACCATAATATCAACATCGTGATTCAGAGACATTATGGAAGCTTCGGGTCATCCAGATTAGGATACATCAATGAATGAAGAGTATCGCTCTTTAATGGCGAACGATACTTGGGATCTTGTACCTCTTCCCAAAGGAAAAAAACTTGTCAGATGTAAATGGGTCTACAGAACTAAGTATGCATCAGATGCAAGTGTTGAAAGACACAAGGCCCGGTTAGTTTCCAAAGGGTTCTCTCAAGTTGAAGGAATTGACTATAATGAAACCTTTTCCCTTGTAGCCAAAATGAATTCCATCCCCCTTGTTCTCGCCCTTGCAATGTCACACAAATGGGAGGTCCATCAGATGGATGTCAAATCCGCCTTCTTGCATGGGGATTTGCAAGAAGAAATCTACATGGAACAACCTCCTGGCTATGTCCAGAATGACTCCATCCTTGTTTTCCGCCTTAAGAAATTCCTTTATGGTCTTAAGCAAGCTCCTCGAGCTTGGCATGCCAAAATGGGCAGCTTTCTTCTTGATACTGGCTTTTCTAAATGCCATACTAACACTAATGTCTATACCAAGAAAGTAGGAAGCCATCTCATAATCCTTGTTTTTATGTTAATGACCTTATCCTCACTGGTATTGACCCATGTGAAATCCAACCTTAAAAAGAAATTTGAAATGGCAAACTTAGGCTATATGCATTGTTTCCTTGGCCTCCATTAACCTCCAAGTATTGCAAACCAAGGAAGGAATCTTTCTTTCCTAGTCTAAGTATGCTTGTGACCTTCTTCGCCGCTTTCACATGGATGATTCAAAATCATCCCCTTCTCTCTTCCAGTCTGGAGTCAAACTTGTTGCCACTTGTACTTTTCCCGAAGTTGATGCCACCTTGTACCATCAGTTAGTTGGTAGCCTCTTATATTTGACTCATACCCATCCTGATATTTCCTTTGTTGTTGTTCTTGTTGCCCGGTATATGCAAACACCCCATGAAAGCCATTGGAAAGCAACTAAAACGATACTTCGATATATTTGGGATACAGTTCAGTTCAAAATACATTACAGCTCAAGGGGGACTCCTTTATTGGTTGGTTTCACTAATTCAGATTGGGTCGGCGACCCCGATGATCGAAAGTCTCATGCAGGTTATGTTTTCAGCCTTGGTTCGGGACCTATCACTTGGGCCTATAAGAAACAATAGACTATTGTTCTTTCTTTAGTAGAAGCAGAGTATCGAGCAGTGGTTAATGCAAGTCAAGAAGCCTTGTGGCTTCAACAGATCCTTTCAGAGTTTGGATTCCAACAATAGCATCTTACAACCCTCTGGTGTGACAATCAGAGTGCCATCAAGCTCGCCAAAGACACAATTCAACATCAACGCAACAAACACATCGAGCTACACATGCACTTCATCAAAAAGCTCATTCATGATCAAGTTATTGAAGTGCTCTTCTACACTACAGAAGATCAAGTTGCAGACATTTTCACAAAGTCTCTTACAGAAGCAAAGTTTTCCAAACTTTGATCTATGTTTCAAGAGGTTGTCATTAACGGGGGATAGGCTCTAATGCCTCCTTCTTTCTCCTATTGTGTCATCTTTGTAAATCCTTCAATCCTATCCCAAGTTGTTCTTAAGGGGGGATGTTAGAATATTTAGACACTTAGGAGTTAGTTAAGATCTACTTGGTCTAATGTGTCATTAGGTAAAAGTGTGTTTCTTTAGTATGCATTTATAGTTAGGTAATTTGATGGTCGCGATATGTTCTTGACATAGAGTGATCCAATGGTTCATATTCTCCTCGATCTTAACGGCTACATTGATATGTGGCTTAACACCCGCTTGGTCCATGATCTCTATTTAAAGAGCATGGGGGGTCATTTGTTGATGATCCATTGTGAGAAACTCTCTTGTAAATCTCTCTGTAATATTTTTCTTTTGCATTAATAAATTGCTCCAAGTGGCCATGTTGGTTGGGGACATGGATGTTTCCCCATAGGAATTTTACCACGTCAAAACATCGGTGTGTTGAACTTTGATTTGGTTGTGTGAGTGGTTACTGAAGGTGTTCGTCCTCTGTTGGAATACCTGTGTTGTCGAACATTAGGGGTAAGGAGAAGTTGGAAAATATGATTAGGGGTGAGCCAATGGAAACCCTAAGAAAAAGCAGCTACAAATGCGAGAGCCACCAAAAGATGTGCACACTGAATGAGGTAATGATTTGATTTAGGGTCAACCTTGGAAAGCCATCTAATTGGAATACAAATCAATCACAAAGTTTGAAGATCATCAATTTGGGTAGGTAGTTGAATCCATATGAAATCAATACATGACACAAAAATAAGAGTACAAGTTGATGAATCTTAAGATGACGGGTTGAAGTAGCTCTAAAGACCCCCAATGTCTATTAAGGTGGGATGTTGGAAGATTAATGTACATTTTCAATTAATATCTAGTTTTATTGTGTGTTCTTGGGTCTAAAGTTTAGAGACAACGTTAAAGTATGCAAGTCTAAGGTGCATTAGTGGAACATATGTAAGTGGAATATTGTGAGTGTGTGCAGATGTGCAAAAATTTGTGTGAGGTGGTTAGGAAAAATATTGGTAGGTCTCAAATATAGAAACAGTTGGTGAGTGTGTTAGAGATGCCAACATGTAGCATGAGAGTTAAGATTCCTTCTTGTATTATAAATACATCGATATTAATAGAATTCAATGAAGCTCATGAATCAAGCCTCCAATATTGAAAGACAACATTTGTATTCATGTGTGTTGTGGTCAAACACGTCCTTACCATCTCTGGTAGTAGGTCAATGTGGCACAACTCCATCAAGGTGTTAACTGACAATTAGATCTATCGTTGCATTCTATGGTAGTGAAGCTCTATGACATTCACATTCAAATAAATTACTTTCACATTTTCATTGCATACCCTTATCATGACTCCACTAGGACATTAGTTGAAAATTAGATCCATCTTTACCCATTCAAACTACAACATTCTTGAACATCTCTACTATAGATTGAGTATAAATTTTGGGTCCCCTCCTCTCATCTGCCACTTAATCAACTATCACATCCATGCCAACTTGAATGGGGCGATACAAATGGTGACTTATGGTCAATTGTTTTGCACACTCACATATGCTTGCAGTACACCCATTCATGACATGTGGTAGGAAGATACTCTTCTCACAAACCCAAAAAAATCTTCATTCATGATTGCTCGGCTTCCTACGACATACAAGTTCCTTGCATCATACATTGTGCTCAGATTTTGTTGTATTTTACTCTAACACATGCATATATAGGTATAATCAAGAATGTTGAGTTGCTTGTTCTTATAGTTTGTGCTTTCTTGTCTCAAACACGATTTTGCATTCTAGTTGGATGAAGGTGTGCACACACATAATACAACATAGAGACAAAGAGAAAATGAAACATGGAATTTTATTATTGGTGTTGCATCCTATACATATCTCTCACACACCACCTATATCACAACATAATTCATACATATAGCACCCCTAGGAGGTTACAATAGTTAGACCATGTTATCGCACAAATTGTAGGTTGGGCAAAGACCGACCCAAACCACAAGAGTGTGAAAACTATGGGAGTACCTACCCACTGTCACCTTAGACAGACACTCCCCTCACTTTACTGATGATAAATCACCACAAGGGGGGAATCTCGGTGACCCTAAGGGGATTGAGATGGAAAGTGGTAGAATAATCAATGAAACCCCTATAGGTCAAGTTTGGAAGTGGAGAGAGGCTTGTTGAAGAGTCTTGTTGATGAAGGGAGGTTGCCAAAGTGTTGTGCACCTGCAAGACAGCGTTAAACCTACCCAAAACAAGACAATTGATCGAGATACAAGCCAAATAACCAAGGGGACAAGCAAGGAAAGCTTACTGTCCTAAATTGCAGTAGTATATCAGATTTATATCAGCAAAGTAAACTAGCAAATGGCTGCAAAATATGTTGTCAAAAGTCAAGTAAAAGATATTAGAAACTAAACTACCAATGTCTAGTTTAACTTCCATTGAATAGCACAAGACTTTAAAGGTAATTAGGGCTGTTTATTAGATGTTGTCAGTAAATTATTATTACAGCCAAGTGGTTGTAGCAAACAAATGCTACAGCAGCAAATTCTAACCACGGAAATCAACAAATATACGTTCAAAAAGATAGCCAATGAGCAATAGAACAATAATCTAGGTTCACCAGTAAATTTCAGCAGTGAAAAAGTGAGCAATGGGTAAAAGAAAGTGAGTTTGATTGCAGCCCTAATGGCTGTAGCATTAAATTAATTGCAGCAAGAAAATTCATTGGCCAAAGTAGATGCCCTTAGGGCATAAGCAAGCTTATAACACTTGGAAAATATTCCAACTTGAACAAATACAATATCTTTCAATTTTATGTATACCAATGCAATGATTTTATTTCTCCAATGCAAAAATAGACAAGTGCCTTATCAGTGGGTTATGGAATCTCTTGTGTAAGAGCTACGGTTTGCAACTTCTCTAGGGGTGTAATGGGTGTAAGCCATTTTACTCCTCCTAGCAACCTTTGCAATAGCTTATCCACTTAACAATAATGATAGACTTGGTGGAGGGTGTATGCCCTCATACTCCTCCAAGGATCTAGACAAGAAAAACCATGAAACAAGAAAGAAACACCAAAAATATGCAGAAATTCCTTACCAATTCCAAGAAATATGCAAAATAAACCCTTATCTACCAAGTATATTCCATCACCATAGCAAGAGACAAGCATCCAAGAGATAGTACACCACTTCCTTCCTCACCATAACAAGAGACAAGCATCCAAGAGATAGCACCACTTCCTTCCGCAAGACAAGTAACCAGTATCCAAATAGCAACAAAGAGAGAGATATATGATTTTCCTCATGAATTTTAATGAAGATTGTACCTTGGACAAGTGGTTCCATGGGTTTTCAACTCTTTTACCTAAGAATGTGGTCCATAACTTAAAAGTAGTCTTTTTTCATAAAGTCACTCTTTATAAGTGGTAAAGTGAACTTTAATTTAGAAAGTGAAAGTGACTTAGGAACTAATGCACCAAGTGGGTTTTTATTAAGTTGGGTGAGTGAAATTAAATAAAGTGAATATTAATGGAGCATTTAATTCTCACCGCTGATCTTGGGCAATGTGAGCCCTGGATCAAAAAGGTAACCTAAAAGTCACTTAGATTCTAAGGAGGAAAAAGACCAAATGAGTAGTCATTCTTTCCAAGAGAGAGATTGAGAGATTGAGAGAGCAAGAGAAGAGAAGTTTCCATTTTCTGAAGAAGGGTCATTAAAGAAGAGGCACGATTTCCAAGGCAAAAGTTGGGCACAGATTTCGAGGCAACATAAAGTGAGAATAAATCCGTATGGTATGGATTTGGTACAACCACATTTATTGTTTATGTTCTAGCCCTACAGCACCTTGTTTTTCAAGGAAAAGGGCGCATTAAATGGTCTGTACAGACCGTACGACAGCCGTACAGCAGCAACAATTTCTAGGCGCGATTTTCTAGGCAAATCATACAACATTAAATGCAGAGACAGTCCGTACGGTACGACTGTCAGAGCACAGAATTCGAGGGTGGCTGTGTTGGGTTTCTTCCTATAAATTTCAAGCACGCAAAATCGAGGGAAGAGATAAGTACATTCTGCTAGTTTTATTTTTGCTGATATGTACTTTAAATTCAGAAGAAATAAGAACTCCCTCTCTCTCTCACCGGCTTCCCCAATAATCGGGTTTTTCCAGGGTCATTGGACCAAATATCATTGTGTCATTAAAATTTAAATGTGTGTTTGCTGATTTAATTTCTGAGTTTTAAGACAAGCCATTGAAAAGACATTTATTTCATGTGTTTCAGTCAAAAATTCATTTTAATATTTAATGCATATTAATGTCTGAAAATTTCATTAATATTGGGAATGGGCATTAAACATTTGGAGTGATAAGGAGGTGATTGAAACCGGGATTGGGAAAAATTGCAGAAGTGAGAAAACACTCGGAAAAAATCAACATTTTCCCAAGAGGGGCCAAAATTTCAGCCATGCATATGTAATTCTCAAGTGAGATTGTTATGATAAAATGAAATGAGCAAGCCTCTTTTTATAGGAGGTCTTGCCTAAAACGTTTGTCCACATTACATTAGGTGTGTAAAACACAATTAGGGAGGTTGACATCCTCTAATTGCCCCTTTACATTTTCAAATTCAAACTTACAAAAGATTCCCTAAAAGGTGATCGTGTCAAACCCCTAATTAGCCTCCAAATGAGACGACTTGGCCTTTAGAAGAAGTTGTTAGGCCTCCAAAGGCCATGGACCAGGCCACCTAGTGCTCATGTATGGAAAGTCTTCCATCGTGCTGTGCCAAGTCATCATCAAAACATCACCACCACCATCTAACCCCAGCCTCCACATGTGACGCCATACCCCATAAATTTAGTGTAAGGCCTCCAAAGACAAGTTGTTGGGGCTAGGAAGGCTAGCGAGTCACCTCCTAGGGACACTCAAGTGCCTCCAAAGGCGGTGATCCTCATTCAAACTATCCAAGGAGAGGGGTTTCATCATCCATCATGTGGGATTTAAGCCCCAAGTGAAGGTCCAAGTGACTCAGGCCTTCAAGGAACTATCTTCCACATATCAAGGCCCTGCAAAGACAAGCAAATTTGCTCTCCAAGGGCTCACAAGTCACAAGCATTATGTCAAGTAAGCCATATATAATAAAAAAACCACTCTAACATGTGCATCAAGTCCCCCTCCAAAAATAAACAAATGCTCAAAGACCTTACAACTTGCCAAGTTTAGGCATGGGAGGGTTGTCATGGTGACCTATTATGAATCATTCTCAAGTCAAGGAGTGTTTCCTGTGGACCCCTCTCAAGTCATGTGGGGTATGAGGTGGATGGTGGTAATACTTTTGGGGATGGGGTTTCTGACATACACAAGGGCTCAAATCATCTCATTTATGGGTGCCTTTGTAGAGGGTGTGTTTCCCTTCGTCCGCAATGCATGATTTTTCCAAGCCCCTTTGCCACCAATTTATTAGAGTGCTCCCAGGTTGAAGCTAAAGTGGGACTTCTACCTAAGCATGAAAAACATTGCCCACCTAACTCTACCGTGGTCACACTGTGCTTCCCCAAGTTTAAGACGATGTGAGAAGATTCTACGTAAGCATGAAAAACATTGCCCACACATGCTCTACCTTGGTTGGCATGTTCAATTAGTTATTATTTTACGGGTCCCTCAGTTTTTTGTGAGAAACATTTCATTGTTCTTGGGATCCCTACGCGAGCATCTAGAAGGTTTATGATTGGCTTTTATCTTTTTCCAGCAACAAGCCTCTAGGCCTTTAGCCCCTTCTTCCCATGAAATGAGGTACAAGCCCTTCTTGGGTCAATGTCGCCCAAAAACCCAAAAGATGAGGAAACGAAGGGAAAGAAGCATGGAAAGTGGTAAGTATGTGCGGGAGCGGTATGATGACTCATCAAGGAGACCCCCCAATAGCAACCCTTTCCCCGAGGGTGACCACTTACTAGGACACAATGTCAACCACCAAGGTGAAACAAGGCAAAGAGCATAACTTCCAAGCAAACGTTTTCAAAATCAAGGAAGAACCCTTTGCGACATAATCAAATGCTCCATTTATTAAAATGACACTTACCACAACACCAGACTCATTACCTCATGGAGCAAGATTTGTGTCCTTTGTGAACCAAGTTGGTGTGGTGAATGGTGCAGCCATCAATCTCATGGTGATGGGTAGTGTGATGTGGGGCTCTGCCTGTTGGTTTGTCTCTCGGTACTCCAAGTCTGCAACCTAAGGGCCTCGAGACATCATCTCCACAGTTATCCCTAGAAATGGGGGATAACAGACCACATAACCTTTTGCATATTAAATTACATTTTACATTTGGTCAAATGACATAACATCAACGTCAATATTAGACATTTAATTATCTGCACATAAACACATATTTGTGTGTGATCAACATCCCAACAATTATCACTAACAATGATCGACCTTTTGCAAATTACCCTTGGTTCTAAGCTCTAGGCAATTCAAAAAGGGAATTCGAACACCTGAGAAATTTTTTGTCGACACAAAGAGATCGTGTGCATCGGCCATGTTACCCCCTCACCTAGGGGTAGCTAGAGTGTTGTTGTATTAGCATCAGACAGGTACTTCTACATGGACTCGATGTCTAGCATGTGGAAGTCGTCCTTGTAACCTCTCAGAAAACCTTAGGAAGTTCACTTTAAGAGTAATTATTAAAATGAATGATCTTTTAATTAATTAAGTTGAATGCCTAAGTTTGGTGGCATTAATAACTTAAGTGAGAGTTGAATAAGTCCTAGTCATTAGATATAAAGTGAACGTGAGAGTTTTGGACTTAGGTTTAACTCAATGTAATAAAAGGCAACCTCAATGAGAGGATGAGACATGGTGATGGTACACAAAGAGTAAGTGAGCACTCATTTGTGCAGGGGCAGGGGTCGGGGCCGAGGAAAGGCAGCAAGGAGATACCAGCCAGGAGGGCTAGGCTATTGCTGCACTGTATTCCTCAGAAGGGCCATTATCCCAAGACGAGAGCCCTGATTTTATTTAATAAAATCAGCACAAATTTGGTTTTCCCTTCGGGATTTTTCTAGGGATTGTTTACCCGAATATCTTGCACAAAGTGTGATTGGTTTTTGTTTTAATGCTTTCGCTTATGTTTCATTGAATAACCTAGCTATGATATTATTGAGTAAAATCTGTTTTTGCTTGGAATTAATACCCTGGTGTTAGGTTTACAAAAATCAACATAGAGGAGATCATGTCTCATGGCCCGCAAAGTAGACAGTGACCCCGATGATGATGATGATCAATATTCTCACAAGGAGCAACCCAGCAACCCCTCAAATGCCTCCCTCCTCATCAACACAACTCATCATTTGGAGATTCATCTCTACTTGTCTTATTCTTCTCTTTTCTCATCTTGGAGCTCTTGTGCGCACTTATGGAGTGATATTGTGGATGTTTTCTCTTGTTATGATGGATTCTTCATGAACTAGGGTTTCGTCATGCATAGAGAATTTGACTAGTAGGTACTTTTTCACGTTCAAGTGTGTATTCTTGGTATATTTTGGTGAATGCTCTATTAGAGAGGTAATAGTTGCATGTTGTCATTGTTTTCCTTGAATATTTTGTGAAACCCTAAGGAAGGATTAAGAGTGGTTATCCCCTTCCCTTGTTGCATCTACCTTAATTTTGTTGAAGCATATAAGGATAAGATTAGGGATTGTGAGAGGACATCCCCCTAACCTTGTCTTTGAGGTTAAAGCCTAGGTTTTATGAGAGGATAGTCTTTAGGATTTAACCTAATTCCTGTCAATTTTCACATGCGACTCTATGTAACTAATTTCATATCTGACAATTGCTTCCTAGTGATCAAACAGTAAACCCTAGCTGTTATCACTAAACAATTTTACACTAAAATTATGACTGAAAATTACAGCAACAGAAATAACAAGATCTGAGACAAATCATCCACACATTTGAGACACAAAATTTTATGTTTTGTAAATGTCAAATTCAGAATTTTTCTGAAGGCAAAACCAGCCTTCTCCATAGTAACAAAATTATCAATAATATCGAGAACAACCTAGTCCTCTTCAGCAAATACAAACTCAGCAAAATACCTGGGACAAATTCCCAAATTACAAATTTGTTGCAGACCACCTATACAGCTTGATGACGTCAATCGTACGACTATTGACATCAGCCTATACGAACCTGCCAAACTACCCAAAATAACGTGTACAGACGTACGCGACTGTCTCCACTACAACCCCCGTACATACGCGATTGTCTCCATTGAAACCCACTTACATATGCGATTGTTCCCATTGAGACCCGTGTACATGTACGAAAACACTTTTGTACAGTTTGCACCACTAGTGCGACTTCTTCCCTTCTGTGGTTGTCTTCTGCACGTSCGTCCTTCACCCCACACATGYGATTTCCTTGCCAAGAACAAAAAATAGAAGATCTATAACCCTAGGCCAGATTTGCCAAAGTTGCAAAAATTCCCTTGCTGAAATCACCAAGCTCCTTGGCACAAGTGCAAACTCACTTATGCCAACTCCATAATGTCACAATGAGATTTGTCACAATCTCTCCTCTCCTTATATAGGAGTCTTGTGAGTGAGTTTAGGAACCCCTTCTAAACTCAACAATTAATTAGAATATTTTATTCCTCTTTGTTGGTGTGAAACCCAACAAAGCCCATAAAGCCCATTAACTTGCCCATGAGGCCCTAGCCTCATTCGAAGGCCGATTTCACTAAAACAAAAGGTTGATCTGGTGCCAACAAAGATTCCCTCGTGCCTGACACCATGGCCTCTTGTGGGAATGCCTCTTGATGCTACAAAAGCATCAACAATTCCATCCAATATCTTTGTTAGACACTAGAGAAGTGGGACAGCACCTAGAGTTTATGAGAAGATAAACTTTAGGGTCTCTTCCTTTGGGGTTTGACCTAGGTTCATGTGGGGATAATCCTAGGGTCCAAAACCTTCACATATTCTCTTGCATTTAGCCTCCTTCGAAGGTGTTGCACTGAATCCATATGCCCAAAGAAGGAAAATGGCACTAGACTTTAACTCACAAGTGTTACAAACCCTAACAAACTCTCTCTCTCAAAAGCGACTTTCTAGTTAGATACCTCATTACGTGTGCAAGCTTATTCTACCTCAACGATTTGCATTCTAAGACAATTTCTTGCTGATGTTACAAAAGTATGCTACAGCCATTAGGGCTTAAGCAAATTGCATCTAACTAACTTGCTTTAACATTAACTTTGGCATATAACCATTGTCTAACACCTCATTGGCATTTTACTTGGTATTGGGCATAATTTCCATGGTTACATTGTTGAATTAGAGCAAGTTTCCTTGCTGCTGTTATAAAACTGTTGTTGTTGAAGTATTGTTGTCTCTATTCAAGGTTTTAGTACAGCAATCAATTCCCTATGGTTTAATGTCCCTTTACTTGGTATTTAACATACATCTTGCATTACATTTCATCAAATTGACATCACTTACTTGCTGCTGTTATAAAACTGTTGTATGCTGATATACACATTGTCCTTCTTGCAAGTTTTATTACAGCATCCCTCTTCTTTGATAGTTAGTGCTTTGGGGCTCACTGTCCTTCCCTTAGACTCGGTATTGGTCATTAAATACATTGCATCACTTCACACATTCATATCTACGATCAAATACCTTGTTTAAACTCTCTTTTAACTTGCCTCGTTTATAGTACTAGCCTATCTCATTGAGTGACCAAGATAGGGGGGCATAGACTTGCCTTTAGCTTGCTATAGGATCCCTTGAGGTCACAAGGGAAGCCTCCCTTGTGTTGGATCCTTATCCATCACTAAAAGGAGGGAAGTACTTACCTAGGTGACAATGGCAATTACTTCGAATTGTTACGCAAGTTTAGCATCTTGTACTTACCTAGGTGACAATGGCAATTACTTCGAATTGTTACGCAAGTTTAGCATCTTGTGAAGGCTTTGCACAAGTGCTAGATTCTGTGATAAGATTTTGGCATCGTTGCTAGGGAGAATCGAGTCATTCTTCCTATGAAACTTTCTTGGTAAGCCTGTCTTCCAAAGCCTTCCTATCTAGCTTACCTGGCAACTCCATTGAGGAAAGAATCCCTTTATCTTATCTTGATGATCTTTGTCTAACAAAATCATCGGGTGACTCCATTGAACCCAAGTGTTGAAAGCACTAATCAAGAGCCTAATAGAAGGTTCGCTAATCCATATGAAGCTTATCGAAGAAAGCTTCCTCATAATTCTCCCATAGTCAAGTCCTTGTTTGGAGGAAGACTCCCTTTAGCCCCAATGGCTCAAGCTCAACGACCATGAGTTGCCAATGTCTTCAAGCCTTTGGCATGTATGAAATCCCAGGATACCCTCGTGTTATGCCTCAAAAGTTTGAGAAATGGGTGCCCAAATTCTCTGGTAATAACATCATTACTGTTGAAGAACATTTGGCCAACTTTTGGGGATCCCTTGAATGCAACTACCCTCTTAATAACGATGATGAAGATACAGTTATAAGACTTTTTTCTGCTATCCTTGTGGAAGACGCTAGAAAATGGTACAATAGCCTTCCTAATAAAAGTATCAAAACTTGGGATGATTTCTACAATGTTATTGTTTCAATTGAATAAGGTAAAAAAAAAA
>SNQJ01S0250963.1:0-10865 GCA_010110895.2 Picea sitchensis | reverse complement strand
CTCTCTCTCACTTGTTTTCCCCACATTGGGGTTTTTCCAGGGTCAGTTGACCAAATATCATTGTGTCATTAAATGTTTGCTTGCTGGTTTAATTTCTGAGTTTTAAGACGGCCATTGAAAAGATCATTTATTTCATGTGTTTCAGTCAAATTTCATTTTAAATCTTTAATGCATATTAATGTCTGCAAATTTCATTAATCTTGGGAATGGGCATTAAACTTTTGGAGTGATAAGGAGTGATTGAAACCGGGATTGGGATAAATTGCAGAAGTGAGAAAAAATCAACAACTTGAACATTGATACGACTAATGTCTTGACTAAAATTAATGTACATGTTCCCTTCACATAGATAATGAAAATTCCTTCTATAAGGGGCAAGGTAAAGAGATTTTTGAATGTCCAAGAGGAGTCTGAGGATCCTCCTATACAATTGCAAGCTAATCATTTTGAACCAACTAGAGAGAAACATGAACCTTTTTTCAATTCCTTGGCAGTGAATGGTTTATGGCTTTGTAATTGTATGCTTGACTCTGGGGCATCTGCTAACGTGATGACTTCGAAGGTCATGAAACAGTTAGGGTTAGAAATCACAAGACCTTATGGGAATGTTTGTGGAATTGATTCAAATACTATTAAGGTGTGTGGTTTGATTAAGGATCTTGAAGTTCGCCTTGATAATTATCCTGAGGTTGCTATTGTGATGGATGTTGTAGTCATTGATGTGTCAGATGCTTAGGGAATGCTTTTATCTAGAAAATGGGCTGCAACTTTAGATGGGAAACTACAAATGGACTTGACTTTTGCCACCATCCCAATAGGAAATGGGCATTATGCTACTTTGTACAATCAACCAAGAGCCAAAAAACATGTAGAGGATCCTAATAATGATGATGCATGGAGTGATCATGAGTTTGACATCCCTTTGAAGTTGTACGAAGAAAACTATCAAGAACCCTCGAATCCTCCTATTGATCCTTACCTTTCTCAAGACTTGGATGAGTTTCCTTTTGCTCGAGAAGATGACATTAGTGATGTGATACGGCCTAAAAGTAAGGACTACTAAGAACAATTGGATAAATACAAAGATAAAGACTTGGGCTCTATTACAATTTTAAAACCAGGTAATGAAAAGAAATTGCATTTGTCTAAGGATGATCAAAAGAACATTGCCTTCATGAGGTCCAACCCCCCTACTTTGGAACAAGGAAAAGACACTCAAGAAGGTGAAGGAATGGTTGATGCTAAGGTAAGACAGAAAGATTTTCAACAAGGAAGAGTAGTACTTATGTGGGACAAGAAGAGAGGTAAACCCAATATGTGCAAGGAATTTAATTGTTTATGGCAAGGCCCTTACAAGATTGAGAAGAAGTCTGAAAATGATTCCTTTTATTTATCCACATTGGAGGGAAGGAGACTACCACTACCCATTAGTGGGTCCCTTCTCAAGCCTTATTTTGCAAAAGGAACTCGACTTCTTAGGTTTAGGGTAGAGTAGGTTAGGGTAGGTCATGTTGTGTGCTTGTTTTACTGCATTGTTTTCCTTTTATTGATGTTATTCATTGCTTTATCATGCATTCATGTTAGCCTAGCATTTATGTGTTATATAAAAAAAATGATATATTGATGAAAATGAAAATTTTTCTTTCTCGTATGGTTTTATATTTTCATAAACCAAGGTGGATAGTGTCCCCTTGCCCTTTAGTTAGAATGTAGCAGGAATTTAGAGTGATGTAGGTTGCAGGTCTTGGAGTACCAAAGANAGGAACTCGACTTCTTAGGTTTAGGGTAGAGTAGGTTAGGGTAGGTCATGTTGTGTGCTTGTTTTACTGCATTGTTTTCCTTTTATTGATGTTATTCATTGCTTTATCATGCATTCATGTTAGCCTAGCATTTATGTGTTATATAAAAAAAATGATATATTGATGAAAATGAAAAATTTTCTTTCTCGTATGGTTTTATATTTTCATAAACCAAGGTGGATAGTGTCCCCTTGCCCTTTTGTTAGAATGTAGCAGGAATTTAGAGTGATGTAGGTTGCAGGTCTTGGAGTACCAGAGATGTTGAGGTTCTCATGCACTCTACAATGAGCACATGTCCCCATGTTGGAGCCAGTTGTTACCCCCTCTCACCTAGGGGTCACTAGAAGAGATCATGTCTCATGGCCCACAATGAAGACAATGACCCCGATGATGATGATGATCAGTATTCTCACACGCAACAACCCAGCAGCCCCTTAAATGCCTCCCTCCTCATCAACGTAACTCATCACTTGGAGATTCATCTCTACTTGTCTTATTCTTCTCTTTTCTCATCTTGGAGCTCTTGTGCGCACTTATGGAGTGATATTGTGGATGCTTTCTCTTGTTAAGGTGGATTCTTCATGAACTAGGGTTTCCTCATGCATAGTGAATTGGACTAGTAAGTACTTTTTCAGGTTCAAGTGTGTATTCTTGGTATATTTTGGTGAATGCTCTATTAGAGAGGTAATAGTTGCATGTTGTCATTGTTTTCCTCGAATATTTTGTGAAACCCTGAGAAAGGATTAAGAGTGGTTAACCCCTTCCATTGTTGCATCTACCTTAATTTTGTTGAAGCATACAAGGATAAAATTAAGGATTGTGAGAGGACATCCCCCTAACCTTGTCTTTGAGGTTAAAGCATAGGGTTTATGAGAGGATAAACTTTAGGGTTTAACCTAATTCCATCCAATATCTTTGCTAGACACTAGAGAAGAACTGGGACGGCACCTAGGGTTTATGAAAGGATAAACTTCAGGGTCTCTTCCTCTGAGGTTTGACCTAGGCTCGTGAGGGGATAATCCTAGGGTCCAAAACCTTCACATCTTCTCTTGAATTTAGCTTCCTTTGAAGGTGTTGCATTGACTCCATATGCCCAAAGAAGGAAAACGGCACTAGTCTTTAGCTCGCAAGTGTTACAAACCCTAACAAACTCTCTCTCAAAAGCGACTTGTTAGTTAGATACCTCATTACATGTGCATGCTTATTCTACCTCAATGATTTGCATTCTAAGACAATTTCTTGTTGTTGTTACAAAAGTATGCTACAGCCATTAGGGCTTAAGCAAATTGCATCTAACTAACTTTCTTTAACATTAACTTTGGCATATAATCATTGTCTAACACCTCATTGAAATTTTACTTGGTATTGGGCTTAATTTCCATGGTTACATTCTTGAATTAGAGCAAGTTTCCTTGCTGCTGTTATAAAACTCCCGTTGCTGAAGTATTATTGTCTCTATTCAAGGTTTTAGTACAGCAATCAATGCCCTATGGCTTAATGTCCCTTTACTTGGTATTTAACATACATCTTGCATTACATTTCATCAAATTGACATCACTTACTTGCTTCTGTTATAAAACTGTTGTATGCTGATATATACATTGTCCTTCTTGCAAGTTTTATTACAGCAGCCCTCTTCTTTGATAGCTAGTGCTCTGGGGCTCACTATCCTTCCCTTAGACTCGGTATTGGTCATTAAATATATTGGATCACTTCACACATGCATATCTACGATCAAATGCCTTGTTTAAACTCTCTTTTAACTTGCCTCATTCCTAGACCTAACCTATCTCATTGAGTGACCAAGATAGGGGGCCATAGACTTGCCTTCAGCTTGCTATAGGATCCCTTGAGGTCACAAGGGAAGCCTCCCTTGTGTTGGATCCTTATCCATCACTAAAACGAGGGATGTACTTGCCTAGGTGACAGTGGCAATTTCTTCCAACTGGTACGCAAGTTTAGCATCTTGTGAAGGCTTTGCACAAGTGCTAGATTCTGTGATAACATGTGTTACAGCTAAAAGGGAGTTTTAGGCTAAAGATTTCAAAGATATTCAATTTGGAAAGAATTAAGAATCTTATTCTCCAGTTGAGTGTTCAGCGCCCATGCAACTAGTGGTAAGACTGGAAGATACAAGTTAGTCTATGCCAAAATGTGGCCAAGTTGCGAGTCCCCTATTGAACTAATGCTCAATAAGATGTGAAGTTGCAGTCTAGCCTCTTAACCTCGCTCTTTCAAATCTAGAATATTGGAAAACTCCCCATGAACTGAAAAAAGCAGTGTTTGCTTAGTCCTGATGACATGGCAGCCCGGTTGTTGGGCAGTGCCCAACTTACTTGGGCATTTCCCATCTAACCTGTGCCTTCTATGGAAAGGAAAACACCATTAAACACCTTTTTTGGTTTTTACATAATGCCAAAGTAGCCTAGAATCAGGTCAAGCCTTTTTGTGGTCATATCTTCCTATCCCCATCTACTTGGAAATATACCATCCTTGAAGACAAGCAACGATGCATTGTCAATATCAATAATGCTCGGCATGTGATAACAATGGAAATTTTGTTTTTTGTATTTAGAAATGTATAATGACAACTTGTTTAGTGAGAAGGATGCCATAACAAAAGTGACATGGACGGAAAAAGTGGCTGTGATCACTGAAGAAAATCTGAGATCCTAACAGGCTGCCAACTAGGTCTGTTTTATAACAGCAAATTGTTCAGGAACTTTTCTGCTGTTTAGTTATGATTACATATGCTTTTAAGGTGCTCTAGAATGTAGTTTTAGTAGCCCATAGGTTAGCACATGCATAGCTCAAATATATAACACACCTCTAGATCTTTACAGCTATTATAATGTTGTTCTAAACTCTAGCATGCATGAAATTAGGAAACAAGAGTTTTTGGTCAACACGACCTTGGATAAAAACCCCCGGGGAAAACCAGTTTGAAATATAAGTCTATATAAGTGATGTAATAAATGTGAGATACAACAAGTACATGAAACAAATGAACCTGATACAAAGGCAGCCCCTCTCAAGCTGCAATACAAGTTCAAGAAGGTGAATGAGCCCAAGCATGGTGCGCCCTCCTCATTTGTTTCTCAATCCCACTCTATCCTTGCGCCCTTGCTGCTCAATGCCTTGTAGAAGAAACCCTTGCACACAAATCTGCCCTTGTGTGCTACCTCTCCAACAAAACACTCCAATCAGCAATCTGCCAAGTATAAGACCTTCCTGCTAGGTGTGCGCCCTCCTCCAAGCAAGTATGAACACCACAAATAAATGGAAGCCAAAGCCTCCTAGAGCCCTCCATGGAAAGAGGCGCCCTTGCTTCCCTCTTCCTTTGCTTCCATTCCCATCTCCATTGCTCTCCTCTTCCTCTCCAAGTGGACAAAAATAGATTGAGCCTCCTTTTGCCTTATGTGCCCCTCTTAAGGAATCATAAGGAAACCTAAAAGATCAATGGCTAGGATCACTCCAAGCCATATCTAATCCACAGTTGAGATCTCTCAAAAAGAATCTCAACTCAAAACCCACTTTGGGTTAAGTTTCCATAGTTCACTTTATGTCCCTCAATTCACCCACAAAGTGAATTAATAGTCACTTTTCACTCAAGTGACAAATTTCACCCTTTTGACTTAGGAAAATGTCAAAGTGAAATTAGACATAAAGTATATAAGGCACAATGGGTCAAAAATTTCCCTCTTGTGGTTAGAGACCCACAACCACAAGGGGACCACTTCCCTTGGTACACCAGAACTCAACAATCACAAATTGTCACAATAAATTCAAGCAAGAGTGGATGTGGCAATGGACCTCAACCACCTTTAGGTACTAACAATCTAGGGAGTGTCATGTACCACAGCTAGGGCCAACTCCAACCCTGGTAATGATCCCAACAAGGACTGAACCAGCCATATCGACACATGGGAAACCAAGGAGGTGAAGTTGGACACATGGTTATCATGATGAGCCCTAGCACCCACCTAGTAATGACAAGATCCTATGCATTCCTTTGGTCATTTCAGAAGGTAAGAAGCCGCAACAATATGCAAATGCAAGATGGCAACCCCTAATTCCAAATGATCTTCCTAAATATCTTACTTGGCCCTCAAAGCATAATGATGATGATCCACCACCTTTTGTTGCCATGGTAGTGGCAGATGCAGAAATTGGTGGGTTGTTTGCTTTTATTGCCTTGGTTACTACATGATAATGGTCATTTATTGCTCTAGTTCACCATTCTAGGCCTTAAATTGGAAATTACGGTATTAATGTTTAATGGCCATTGGTCAATTTATATGTTACAAGTAGTTATTAAGGATCTAGATTAGAGTGGGGCATCCCTGATTTTGCCTCATGGTCACAATGTATTGTCGCACATTTTTTTTTGTTTTGTTTGTAAAATGCTTTTACATGATTACTTTAATCATAGAAATTTAGAAGCATATTCCAAAAAAAGCATTTTCCTTTATGAAATAATTTTAAAAATCATAATTGACAAGTGCAAACGATGACCTTTTCGTCTCAGAATTGAGTATCTATTAAAAGTAGCCAAGACGAGAAAAATTCCACTAATTCTAATGAAGAAAATTGTGTTGCCACTATGGATGATGATACATTGTTTTTTAGAGCAACCACGCTCAGTATCATATAAAGTTTAAACATTGTTGAGATTTGGGTACCTTGGAAACTGGTCCCCTTGTGTTTGTGAGTCTCTAAACACAAAGGGGGAGACTATGTACCTTGTATTTTACCTTTATGTTCTAGTTTCACTTTGACTTAGGAGATTTAAGTCAAAAGTGAAATTTTGTCACTTAAAGCAAAAGTGACATTTTATTCACTAAGTGGGTGAATGAAGGGACATAAAGTGAACTTAGGGAACCTAACCCAAAGTGGGTTTTGAGGTGAGATTCTTTTGGAGAGATCTCAACCTTTAATTAAAGATGGCTTGGAGTGATCCTAGCCATTCATCTTTTAGGTTTCCTTATGATGGTTCAAGAGGGGCACAAGGGGCCAAGTGAGGCTTGTTCCTTTGTTTGTTCACCAAGAGAAATGGGAGAGCAGCAAGAGGATGAGGATAGAGGCTATGGATGAGGGAAGCTTGGGCGCCTCCTTTCATGGAGGCCTCATGGAGGGTTAGGCCCTCTATTATTTGTAGTGTATGTTCTATCTTTGAGGAGGGCGCACTTGAGGAGAAGGGCACACACTTAGCAGGCACTAGCAGTACTTGGACGATCGCAGGTCTGTCAGTTTCAGTGGAGAGGTAACACACAACAGCTTGTTTGTGTGCAAGGGATTCTTCATCAGAGCAAAGAGGATCAAGGGCACATTGTTTCAGTGAGATTGGTAACAAAGGAAGAGGGCGCACTTAGCTTGAGCGCATTGTTTCAGTGAGATTGCTAACAAAGGAAGAGGGCGCACTTAGCTTGGGCGCATGTCTTCTTGGAACTCCAAAGCATCTCGAGAGGAGTTGCTATTGTATCAAGTTCCATTGTATTTGCTTACTTGTTGTATCTCATGCTTTAGACATCACTTATATATACTTTCATTCTAAACTGGTTTTCCCCGGGGGGGGTTTATCCAGGGTCGTGTTGACCAAAAATACTTGTGTTCAATTTTCATGTATGCTTAGTGTTTAGATCAGCATTAGGAGCTTGTTAAGATCCTAGAGGAGTGCTATATGTTTTGAGGTTTGCATGTACTAACATTCGGTTACTAAAACTATTTGCAAGGGCACCTTAAAAGAGCATATATCCATCAGTTGAGGGAAGTTTATTGGCAGATTTGAGCAGACCTGTTTTCTGTCCTGAAACGCAGCAAAGGACAAATTTGATTGATGAAACTTAGAGCCCAACAAGAGGTCAAAGATAGACTTGTTGGGCAGCCCTCATAGTTCCTCAAAAATCTACAAACATAACCAGGAAAAGGATGGAACTAACAAGTATAATACAAATAGGTAACTAGGAAAAGGGTCTCTAATAGCCTCCAAGAATTAAGGAACCATCAAGGGTGTCTATTGAAGGTTATGCTGAATTTGTAGCTAAGCTAGAAATTTTTATTTCCATAGTGAAAGAGATTGCAAACATATTATAGGAGCACGTATAGGGAGTTTCGATGAATGAAAGAGGAGGAAGTTGCATGTAGTTCTAAGTGTTGCACATATTGCGATATTATCAAATTTATAGCAATAATATTGCCAAACCAACCCTCGGCGATAATATCGGGGCAATTAATCGCGATAATTACAATATATTGAAATTATCGCAATAATTTCCGATATTATCGCGGGTCGATGGAAATCATCGCCCTGCTAAAAATCCGAGCACTTTTTGGGTTATAAATCCAATTTTGGGGTTTTACTCTGTCATTTTGCAAACATTGGTTAGGGGGTTTGAGCTCTAATGGTATTGTAACCATTTTCCATCAAGCAAACAAAGGGAAATCCGTAGATTTTGTTGCCATCAAGTAAGCATTTGTGGAGTGGGGATCTACTCCAATCTACCATATCCATTCAACTAGGTATGTGAACAAAATTATGCCCTCATTTTCTTTGTTTTTTTAGACTTAGTATAGGGTTTGCAATGTCCATTAGATATACCTAGTTTTGCCCCTTTTTAATGGAGGATTTGACACTTATGTAGCTATGGTAGTTAATTTTAGCATTTTTTAAGTTTTTTTGTGGATTTAGATTATAAATTTCCCCCATTTTTTTTGTCCCATAGGTTTACAAATGTAATCAATGATCCACACATTTCAAATGCCAAAGCCATTGGACCCAATGTGGGAGTACGGTCTACCTTATGATGGCCATAACAAAACAAGGTTGAATTGCAAGTTATGTGGTATGGAAATGTTTGGCGGCATTAGTCGCTTGAAATACCACCTTGCCAAAATCCCAGGGAATGAAGTGGGGATTTGCCCACCATCTACCCCGAAAATTGTTCACATTGCAAATCAATCCATTTTTGCAATGGGTGGGAGGAGAGAGCAAAGGGAAGAATTCAAGCTTGATCTTGCAAATAGATCTACAAGCATCTCAAGAGTGGGGGAATTCCAATCTTCGGATTCACATTCCACAATGCCTAGGCCCTCGGCATCCTCACCTTTCTTTGTGCCGAGGTCAGTGCCTATGGGGCAACCTTCTATTTGGTCGGTGGTGAAAACAAAGGAGAAGGAGGAGGCCGACAAGCTTGTGGCAAAATGTTTCTTGTGGAGTGGCATACCATTCAACATTGCCAAGAACCCATTCTACCACTCCATGTTTGAAGTTGTTGCTATTGTTGGTCCAGGATACAAGGGCCCTACTTATAATGAACTGAGAGGGCCTCTCCTTCAAGGGGAAAAATCCGATTGCACAAAGAGATTGGGTGAGCTGAGGGAATCATGGGAGATTACAGGATGCACTATTATGTCAAGCCGTTGGACAGATGGTAAGGGCAGGTCCTTTCTCAACTTCTTGGTTAATTTCCCAAGGGGACAATGTTTATCAAATCTATTGAGCCTCTCCTTCAAGGGGAAAAGGCCGATTGCACAAAGAGATTGGGTGAGCTGAGGGAATCATGGGAGATTACAGGATGCACTGTTATGTCAAGCCGTTGGACAAATGGGAAGGGCAAGTCCATTCTCAACTTCTTGGTTAATTGTCCCAAGGGGACAATGTTTATCAAATCTATCGATGCATCTGCATATGTTAAAGATGCACAGTTATTATGTGAGTTGTTGGATAATTTCATCCAGGAGATAGGTCTGCAATTTGTTGTCCAAGTCATTATGCACAATGCCGCCAATTATGTTGTTGTTGGCAAGTTGCTCATGGAGAGGTATCGGAGCCTATGTTGGACTCCTTGTGTTTCCCATTGCATTGATTTGATATAGAGGACATGGGAGAAATTCCTTGGATCAAGGAAATTGTTGAGTCGGCTCGGGGTGTTACAATATGTGTGTGTGTGTGTGTGTGTGTTCTTACACTCATGACACAGTTCACAAGGAACAACGAGTTGGTTCATCCCGCTATCATGCATTTTGCGACTAGCTTCATTTCTCTTCAGTCTCTCCATAAATCTATGTTGGAGTTGCAGAGGATGTGTCTGTCAAATGAGTGGAAGTCTTATGTCTATAGGACTAAAGTGGATGGGCAATCCATAGCCCGACTTGTGAGACACGATGAAAGGTTTTGGAAGGGAGTGGAAGAGTTGTGTGTTGTCAGTGAACCTTTGGTAAAGGTTCTTTGCTTGGATGATGGTGAGAAGCCCACAATGGGCTACTTGTATGAGGCCATGGATAGGGCCAAGGAAGTTATCTATCAATACTATGAGGACCAGTGTTGCAAACATCGACATCGACACAATATCGGCGAGGGTCTGAAAACGAAAAATCAGCAACATCGGGGAAAATATCGGAAAATATTGGAAAAATGTCGTAAGAATGAAAAACAATGTTGTAAGAAAGAAAATATCGGAAAATATCGCCGACCCTGATTTTGAAGATAATATCGCCAACATTGCAATATTATCACAATGTTGGTAACACTAATGAGGACAAGGGAGAAGAGGGATTCACTAGACGAGCTGAGATATGGAGTGTGATTGATGAGCGATGGAACAACACTCTCCGTCGCCTGATTCATACATCATGGCTCTACCTCAACCCCGCATACTCTTATGCATGTGGATTTAGGCTTTGATGCAGAGGCTATGGATGGATTTTTCCAATGTGTTCAGAGGATGGTGTTGACTCTGAAGAAAACTGAGGTACTATGAAGCTGCCCAACAGATCTGTCTTTGACCTGATGTTGGGCTCTAAGTTTACACTCCAAAACTGTCCTTTGTTGTTGATTTAGGACAGTAAACAGTCAAGTAACTTTCTACTCATAATTTTTATGGTTAAGTGTTCGTTTGAGGTGCCCTTGCAAGTGTTTTCATACCAATGGTTAGCACATGCAATATACTCAGAACAAATAACACTCCTCGGATCTTTACAACTTTAAAATGTTGATCTACACATATAAGCATGCATGAAATTGGACACAGGTATTTTTGGTCAACGTGACCCTAGATAAAACCCCCC
>SNQJ01S0250962.1:0-12834 GCA_010110895.2 Picea sitchensis | reverse complement strand
GAAGGTTAGAAGGTAAATAATAAAGTGAAGTGATGAGTGTACTATAAGTCAAAGTGGATACAAAATAAATTATTTAAATAATAAAGTTAATGAAAAAATTACTAAGTGGACAAGTGGTTAGAAGTGGGTTAGCCCTAAAATAAGGAAAGTGGTTTAAGATGGTTAGAAGGTAACCCCTTGAGTAAGCTACATAAAAGTATAATTAAGAGGCAAGGGGCTCTCATTTAATCACACTTGATCATATTGAATATCTACAAGTGACTAAGGTAACCAAAGGATATCTAAGGCGAATTTAAGAGACAAGGTGAAGTAAAGAAGGCCGAAATTCAAGGGAGGACAAATTATTTTGATGATGCTTTCTAAGGTATGTTATTTACAGGTCATCTCACCATTTTTCGCAATAAATTTTTTTCTAGAATGATTCAAACCATGAAATCTGGAGGCCGTTGAGAAAACATATCCAAGTAGTTGTGATAAAAATTTCCATCTTGTGGGTCATTGTATTTTTGGAGTTACACTCCATGGAAAATAGGGTTTGTGGCTAGTCCTGAAACTAGCCTAAAACAAGTGTTTCGGGTAAAAACATCATAACGTCTTTATAACATATCCAAATTAAGTAAAACCAAATGTATTGGTTAGAATACAGTTGGTAGTATGTTGTGTACCATTTTTAAATCTATACAAAAAAGATTTCATGCGGGGAATTCTCTACAAGTTCGATCTCTAGAATAATCAAGAATTCATCAAGGTGTGTCATTTTTTCTATAACTCCTTTTTTGCGAGATTCCAAGAAGTGAAACCTGGAGAAATTGCAGACAAGACACTGAAGAACATTGTGTACTATTTTTAGACCTTTATTCATTACAGATACATAGTTATGATTCTTGCAAGTTAGGGTTGTTGACTAATCCAAAACTAGTCATGTCAAACTAAAGTAAAATTTGATGAAAATGCTAGTCTCTTGTTGAGGAAGGTTTGTAGGTATGTGATCATATACACCAAGTCTATTACAGAGTTACAAATCAGATTTGAATGATGAAATTGATGAGGGTTTTTTGTTGAGGTTGAGGTACAGGTTGATGCATGGTTCAGGTTATTGGTATAGGTTGTTGTGACAAGTTATTTATACATGTTTGGTGCATGGTTGATGCACTTGTTTATGGTACAGGTTCATTAAAGGTTGTTACAGATTGTTTGGTGCAGGTTGATTGGTACAGGCTTACAACAGTATATCTCATAGTGATAGTGTAATAGTGGTTCCATCATTCTACTTATATTTCAGGGTGGTTGGACGGGGCAATGACAAGTGGTTGTAGCCACCTTCCGGTTGTATCCGGAGAACATAGGGGGTTGTAGCCTCCTTCTGGTTGTAGCTAGAGAATTGGGGAGTTAAAGCTTCCCTCAGGTTGCAGCCTGAGAAACTAGGGGGTTGGAACCTCCTTCCAGTTGCAACTGAAAAACAAAGGAAGTTGGTGCTTCCAATAAATGTAATTCTTAAAGACATATAAGAAAAAACATTATGTGATTTTCTCTCACTTTGGGTTTCCATGTAAAAACACTAGTGTACTGTGTATGTGTATGATTTCTCATTTGTTCATTGTTTATTTACTCTGCAACTATTGTATGATAATGCTACATTTATATAACACTTTCATTTTATGGTTAAAAATGATTAAATTGCTCTATTATTAATTCACCCCCCCTCTCAGTAATCCAACAATTGGTATCAGATTCGGTTCCTTCAGGAAACAATTTAACCACTGGAAGGAGATAATTTATTATTCTGAGAATGGAGTACCAGTGTTTAATGGTCATAATGGTTTAAAGTATGAGTTATGGAGTGGAAGGAAGAAAATATATTTACAAGAATAGGGGTATTATATTTGACTATCAGTCGTTACAGGATATGATAGTTCAAAAAGGGAAAAGAATGCAACCAAGAAGGAATTGAAGAAGAATAACAAAATAGCAATGGATTTCATCTGGGAAGGATTACCTAATCCAGTAAGAGAAAAGGTTGGTAAATTTTCATCAGCCAAAGAACTTTGGGATAAGTTACATGACATATTCTTCACCCATCGCAGATTCTGAAAATGCCAAAGAAAATGCAGGTACAGATCAAGAAGAAATATGTTCACCATGTCAAACATATTCAGAATATGAAGAGTACATAATCAACAGAGGTATGTTGTTTTGCTTTAATTATGAAAAATGTGGACATCTTGAAATAGAATTCCATGAAGGAAATGAGACAGAAAAACTAATTGAAAAGGAAGACAATTATGAAGCGGAATTGATTAGTTCTTTAGATGAACTAATAAAAGAAACAGAAGAAAACAAGCCACTCAATAAAGAGTTGATGAAACAAAAGGAAAGTGTTCACATTTTTTAAGAAGCCCAACAAATCATCGAGAACTTAAGAACTCAGCTAGAAGAAGCCAAAAAGATCGAAGAAAATCTTGAATATCAAAAGAAGTATTTGGAAGCCAACATAACAACACAGAGGGGAGAAGAAGAAATGAGATAGAAGATATTGACAAATCAGATTAAGGAAAGAACTAATGATTTAAACTAGCTTGAGGCAAAGTTTGGTCAAGAAGAGAAAGGACTTGAATAATAAATAATTACATTAAAAATCTAGCTTGAAGAAGCGAAAAGAACAGAAGAAGTCATGAAGTCTCGGATAATGAAGAAATAAGAAGATGTTGAGAATCTTGAAGAAGAAGTTGTCACATTGAGAAGTAAAATCGTCAAGCTCAACAAGAATGTTGAAGAGACAAAAACATCCACATCGGTTATAGAGAATGAAGAGAAGCACTCTAGGTTGTTAGAAAATAAGAATGAAGAAAATAGAAAGAGTTATGCAGAAATACTCAAAGGAAGGAATCATGGTCAACCAGAATCTAAGAAAACTATTGAAGATACATCTTCAAGAAAACCATCCATGTTCAATCCACAAAGAAACTTTAATCATGATCATGATCAGTCAAGGTAGAAATTCAGAAGGACTACACCACAAAGAATATCATTCACTCCCAAGTATGCAAATTTATTTTATGGTCATTGTTTTTATTGTACTAATTTTGGACATAAGGTTGCAGATTTCAAGGATTATAAAAGGAATTTTCAAGCAAGAAATGCTTATGTGGCCCCAGGTAACATTGAATGTTACAAATGTAATAATTATGGACACATAGCTCATGATTTTAGAAGCATGATCGATACTTCCATGAAAGAGAACACTGATATCAGATATAAGAAAGTATGGATAAGAAAACATGAAGAACATATGAACAAAGACCACGTCCCCGAGATTGCAAGATTGACAATAAAACGTGATGAAGACAAATCTACAAAGAAAAAGAAAGATGTCAGATACAAAAAGGTTTGGAAAATAACTCAAAGAAAAGAAGGACAGGTAAATAAGGAACATGTTCAAGAGATTTTAGTTTCAGGCATTGTAATAAAAGATGAATCCACAGACAGAAAGAAAGAAGTCAAAGCTCAGAGAGATAATGAATCTACCAATGAAGATGATGATGAATACACATCAAATAATGAATTGGTCTGAGCCATTCGGCTTAGAGACTCCCAGGTAATATGAATATTGGATAGGGAGATTTTATGCGATAGTTGTGACAGACCAAATAACCATCCTTCGAGCAACTTTCATAGTTTGAGTAGATAGATCCAGAGCAGTCAGTTACCAGAAGTATAGTTTGAAGATTAATCAATTGTAGTAGTGAAGACTTCATGATAGTATAGTGATAAATGGGTCAACATTGTGGACAGTTGTGCAATAGAGTCTTAGATAATATGAACAAAAGATGGATTCGTAAGAACACTTAGCAGGTTTGGACAAATATATGACAGTGGACAAGAGCATAGATTCATAGATTGGTTTAGAGACAAATGAACATTATCATAATGGATGATAATTACACAGGAAATGGATCGAACAATGCTAATGGATTCCAAATTGACATATATGTTTTTGGACACATGCAGTGCATACAACAATTCACATTCAAAACAGATTAATGCTCACAAACAACAGTGGCAAAAATCCCTACGAGATATGTAAAGGAAGACCAACAAATGTGAAACACTTCAGAGTATTTGGAAGCAAATGCTACATCAAAAGAGAAGATGGAAGAATGAGAAAGTTTGACTCTCGTGTGGACAAATGAGTGCTTATTGGTTACTCAAGTACAAGGAAAACATACAAGTGTTACAATATGAGATTGAACAAAGTTGTGGAAAGAATCAATGCAACAATTGATGAAACATGTGGACGAAAATCAAAGGAAGAATAAAATAAATCAGTGGAACAACTTTATGAAGAAGAAACAAAAGATGAAGAAGAAGTAGAAGAGGAAGATGAAGAAGATCGGACAGAAGTAGAAGAGAAAGTTCAGCAAGTGCCTCCAAAGACACCTAGAAAACGAGTACAAAAGAATCATGCTTCAGATTAGATTATCAGAAACAAGGATGTAGGAGTTAAGACTAGAAGAAGAATATATTCACCAGAACAAATGCACCTAGCACTCTTATCTACGATTGAACCAAATAGTTTTGAAGAGGCTAGCAAGGATAAATTATGGAATAAGGCCATGGATGAAGAATTGGATCAAATAGAGAAGAATGACACTTGGAAATTGGTTCTAAGACCAAAGAATAAGAATTTGATTGGCACAAAGTGAGTTTTCAGAAATAAATTGAATGAAGATGGACATGTTACAAGGAACAAAGCTAGATTGGTATGTAAAGGATACACACAGGTTGAAGAAATCGACTTTGAAGAGACATTTTCCCCAATTGCTAGAATGGAAACAATCCGATTTCTCTTAGCTTATTCATGCTCCAAGAATATTAAAGTGTATCAAATGGAAATGAAATCAACTTCTCTGAATGGGGAACTTGAAGAACAAGTCAATATCGAAAAACCAAAAGGATTTCAGTTGTCAGAGAATGAAGATTACATGTTCAAATTGAAGAAGGCCTTGTATAGTCTAAAATAGGCTCCTAGAGCATGGTACTCTAGACTGGATAAATATCTACAACAGACAGGGTTCAAAAAAGGAAGTGCAGAAATCAACCTCTACATCAAGGTAACTCAAGATAGTATTTTTAAAGTTTATGTTGATGATACTAGTTTTGGAAGTAATGATGACAGATTAAGACAAAAAATTTCAAAGGATATGCATAATGAATTTGAAATGTCATTACTTGGAGAAATATCCTTCTTTCTGGGTCTTTAGATACGCCAATGCAACCAAGAAAAATTTATTTCTCAAATAGATACATCAGAGAATTTCTAAAGAGGTTCAAAATGAAAGATTGCAAACCAGTTACCACTCTCATGCAAACCAGTTGCAAGTTGAGCAAAGATGATGATTCAAAGTCTAAAAACCAGAGACAATATAGGTCAATGATTGGTATCTTACTATATGTGACATCATCTAGACCAGATGTAATGTAGGAAGTTGGACAGGTGGCACAATTTCAAGCAGCACCAAAGGAATCACATGTATTAGTAGTGAAAATGATTTTTAGATATCTCAAAGGATGATAAGAGTTTGGATTATGGTATCCAAAAGGAAAGGATCTATCACTAATTGCCTACACATATGCAGATTGGGAAAGTTGCATTGATGACCGACTAAGCACCAGTGGAACAACGTTCTACTTGGGTGAGTGTTCAATATCTTTGCTAAGCAAGAAATAATCATCAATATATTTATCTACAGCCGAAGGAGAGTATATTGCAGCAACATGATGTTGTACTTAGGTTCTATGGATGAAACAAACTTTGAAAGATATACAGGTTGAATATGATGAGCCCATTTCAATCTATTGTGATAATACAAGCGCCATCAGTATCTCAAATAACCTAGTAATGCACTCCAATATGAAGCACATTCCAATAAAGTATCACTTTCTATGAGAATAGGTTGCAGAGAAGAACATCAGAGTTGAATATGTGGGCACAAAATAACAAGTGGCATACATATTTACAAAATCACTTCCATGGGAAGCCTTTGAGTATCTTTGCCAAAGACTCAGATTAATTTCTACTCCAAAATGAATGCTTTTGAATGCTTATCTTATATGTCTTAGATTTACACGAGGAAACACGATAAAGAGGACATTTCAGGTTGGGAGATCATTTTCAGGAAGAGTTCAGTCAGGGAGAGCATTCTTGAATGGAAAGATACCTTTGCTATTGATGACAAAGGGGGAGAGATTTATTAGATGCAAAAGTAAATGCTTGGAGAAAGAGCACAGAGGCATGGTTCCGGGGGGAGCGATGGTCACTGAGAGAGCATGAGTGATATGACTTCAGTATTGCATTAGAGTGTTGCGATCAATGCCAAAGGGGGATATTGTTGATTATTTGGGTTGGTTTTCATTGATGTCAACCCTTGAAGAAAGTGTGGTAGTGAATTTCGGTAGCACAAAGGTTTGGGTAATGGACCAAAGTTTGTTTGATGTACAATGGTATGCGTTTTAATATATTTGAAGGTAAGAATATTCTATATGGATAGTACATGCCATGCCATTTCTAGTGGTATGTGGAACACCATACAACTCCTCACGATTAGAGATTTATGGCCATGTGAAGTTGGAGAACCCTCATGAGTCATCTAGAAGCCCCAAAAGGTCAAAGTAGTCAAAGTGGTTGCAAAGAAGAAATTATTTAAATAATAAAGTGAAGTGATGAGTGTACTANNTGGATACAAAATAAATTATTTAAATAATAAATTTAATGGAGAAATTACTAAGTGGACAAGTGGTTAGAAGTGGGTTAGCCCTAAAATAAGGAAAGTGGTTTAAGATGGTTAGAAGGTAAATAATAAAGTGAAGTGATGAGTGTCCTATAAGTCAAAGTGAATACAAAAGAAATTATTTAAATAATAAATTTAATGAAGAAATTACTAAGTAGACAAGTGGTTATAAGTGGGTTAGCCCTAAAATAAGGAAAGTGGTTTAAGATGATTAGAAGGTAACCCCTTGAGGAAGCTACATAAAAGTATAAATAAGAGGGAAGGGTCTCTCATTTAATCACACTTGAGCATATTGAATATCTACAACTGACTGAGGTAACCAAGGGATATCTAAGGCAAATTTCAGAGGGAAGGTGAAGTAAAGAAGGACAAAATTCAAGGGAGGATAAATTATTTTGATGATGCTTTCTAAGGTATGTTATTTACAAGTCATTTCACCATTTTTGCAATAACTTGTTTTCTAGAATGATTCAGACCGCGGAATATGGAGGTTGTTGAGCAAGCATATCCAAGTAGTTGTGATAAAAAATTTAAGCTTGTGGGTCAAATTATTTTTGGAGTTACACTCCATGGAAAATAGGGTTTGTGGCTAGTCCTGAAACTAGTATAAAACAGGTGTTTCGGGTAAAAATGTCATAACTTCTTCATAACAGATCCAAATTAAGTAAGAACAAATGTATTGGTTAGAGTACATTCTTTGGTATGTTTTGTACCATTTTTAGATCGATACAAAAAATATTATGTGCGAGGCATTCTCTATAAGTTCGATCTCTAGAATAAGCCAGAATTCAGCAAGGTATGTCATTTTTTCTATAACTCCTTGTCTGGGATGTTCCAAGAAGTGAAACCTGGAGAAATTGCAGACAATACACTAAATAAAATTGTGTACTATTTTTATATCTTTATTCATTACAAGTACATAGTTATTATTATTATTGCAAGTTAGGGTTGTTGACTAATCCAAAACTAGTCATGTGAGACTAAAGTAAAATTTGATGAAAATCCTAGTCTCTTTTTGAGGAAGGTTTGCAGGTATGTGATCATATACATTAGGTCTATTATAGAGTTAAAAATGATATTTGGATGATGAAATTGATGAGGGATGTTTTTCGAGGTTGAGGTACAGGTTGATGCATGGTTCAAGTTATTGCTATAGGTTGTTTGGACAGGTTGTTGTGATAGGTTATTTGTACAAGTTTAGTGCATGGTTGATGCACTTGTTTATGGTACAGGTTGATGTACATGTTGGTGCATGGTTGATGCAATTTTTTATGGTACCGATTGATTACAGGTTGTTTGGTACGGGTTGTTACAGATTGTTTGGTGCAAGTTGATTGGTACATGTTTACAACAGTATATCTCATAGTGATAATGTGACAATGGTTCCATCATTCTACTTATATTTCAGGGAGGTTGGAAATGGAAAGGGCATGTGGTTGTAGTCACCTTTCGGTTGTAGCTGGAGAACATAGAGGGTTGTAGCCAGAGAATTGGAGAATTGGAGCTTCCCTCAGGTTGTAGCCTGAGAAACTAGGGGGTTGGAACCTCCTTCCATTTGAAACTGAAAAACAAAGGAAGTTGTTTCTTCCAATGAATGTAATTCTTAAAGACATATAAGAAAAAACATTCTATGGTTTTCTCCCTCTTTGGGTTTCCACGTAAAAACATTGGTGTACTATGTATGTGTATGATTTATCCTTTGTTCATTGTTTATTTACTCTGCAACTATTGGATGATAATGATACATAGATACAACACTTGCATTTTATGGTTAAAAATGATAAAATTACTGATCTAGATGGATCTCAATGTCCATCCACCTTTTCCACTGAATCACTATTTTGAGCCTGTGGTTTTGATAAACCATGACATTCACCCTTTTGATGGGGAATCGAATGTAATGTCATCTTCATTTGTTAGTTACAGACATCATGTAATGGTCTTATGTATAGGCCTACAACATAGCGTTAATGCACCAGATCCCATTAGAACTCCGCAGTTAACCATGCTCGGGATAGAGTAGTACTGGGATGGGTGACCGCCCGTGAAGTCTTAGTATTTTACATGCCTATGAAATTTTATAAAATCAGTCCAATTTATCCCACATGCATCATGAGAATTGTTCTCCTCTCACTCTCTCATATATAATTGAGGTGAAGGAGGTCCTTTAAGCATGCAATGGAGTGTGATGTAAAGATTCTTGTGAGTGAAGCATAGCCAACATACCTTTCTTTTTAGAGATAAGCTACCCAATTTTTCCAATATGTGTTCTACAATGTTTTTCTATCTTATTCAGTAATAGAAGTTGGGTTTCACTGTATTTCTATGTTCTCTTCTATATTTTTGTGTATTTCATTGTTATATCTCAGTTATGTTTCTTCCTTCATGTCGTTCTCAAAATAATCTAGATCAGTGGTATCAGAGCAGTCTGTTCCTTGTCATTTCTCAAAGTAGGTCCTCAACGAGGTCAGGGTATAGAGATTTGGGTCTCGAGCTAGTTTCGCTTAAGGAAAACCACTCTTGCTAACCCAAGAAACCTCCCATGGCAGAAGAAAAGAGAGATGATAGAGCAGGAGATCCTTTCAAGATGTTGCTCGAGGAAGCCCTTGTACGAAAAAGGAATGAGATGATGGACAACTTCACTCAGATCCTTCCAAGACTATCGATGGCGGCAGCCAAGGAATCTTCATCAAGCAACCATTTCACAAGTGCGACACCCTTCAAGGTACAAGTCAATTTTGATATCCCCTTATTTGAAGGCCAGATAGATGCAGATTCTCTAGAAAAATGGTTGAATCTTCTAGAAGGTTATTACTCTATCCAAAAAATTTCCGACAATGAAAATATCACCTTCGTGCTCCTTGAATCCCTTCCCCATGTCAAAGCTTGGTGGGAAGGTTACTGGGAGAGGTACAACATAGATGAATCTACACTATTTGGGAGAGAACCCACTTGGGAAGCCTTTGTAGATTCCCTAAAGGAGGAGTTCTACCCCATCAGAAACTATGATGACCAATACATGAGATGGACAACTTCGCGTTAGAAAAGAGATTAGGTGGTGTCAGAGTACACCAACATCTTTCATACCTTGCACTCAAAGCTGGGTATCAAATACTCCGAGTGGAACCTGATTTTGAAGTACCGCAGTGGTCTACACAGGTACATCCAAATAGAGATGGATTTTCTGGACATCTCCTCATTGTGAACTACTTATCGATATGCAATCAAAATTGAGCAGAAATTCAAGTAGCAAAGTAAGTGGGAGAAGCATCTAAAGGACAGAGCAAGGAAGGCCAACCTCAAGAGATCCATCTCCAGATGCAGGAAAAGAAGGGTAACAAGAAGTCCAATAAAGACACTAGAAAGTGGTGTGAGTTCCACAACAACCCTTGGCATAAGACTGATGAATGTCACTCAATACATTCATTCATGGTCGAGCTCAAAGATAAAGATCCAAGCCCCAACTTGAACCCTGATTCAGAAAATGATAAAAGGAGACATATCATTGATGAAGAACCCACTGCTACTGTTGCAACTACAACAATCCAACCAGAAGAGGATCCTGAAGAGGAGGAGTGACTCTTCCATTCAAATATGTGGGTGAAGGGGAACCCACTGCATTTTATTGTTGATAGTGGAAGCCAAAATAAAATCATATCAGTATAGGTTGTCAAGCAATTGGATTTTCCAACAAAACCACACCCACATCCATACAACATTGGGTGGTTTTCACCAGGGTCAAGAGCTTCGTGTTAGCCAACAATGTCACATGTCCTATGACATCAAGCCCTTCAAGGATGAGGTATTATGTGATGTTTCCCCATTGGAAGTCTATGATGTTCTATTAGGCCAACCATATATGTGGAGGCATCATGCTATTTTTGAGTCTCAACCCCGTAGCATCATTTTTACTCCAGGGGGTCAATTATATAGGATACCAGAGGTAGCTTCAACTATTGTCCCACCAAAACAATGCCACAAAGTAATCTCTCATACTGCAAAGTTTAGCCTCTTCACAATCCGATCAAAAGGTGAACAAAAGGACACTGCAGCCTCAGCCCAAGACCTTTCTATCCAGCAAAAGTAGATTGACAATATTATAGAAGAGTACCAAGGTGTTCGTATTGCACCTACGAGGGTGCCTCCACACTGCCTAGTCAAGCAAGGTTATAAAACAACCCTTCATACTCTTCATACTGCATCTTCACCAACAGAGTCCTCCCACACTCTGGTAGATCATGCGGCTAGATTGGTTGAATGGATTCAACCCCTCCAGCAATAGGTTCATGACAACCTACAACAATCTAAGCAAGACAACTTCTTCAGCAAGACAAGCAACACACCAAGCTTTAGATTTAACAGAAGTCTCCTTGTCTCCCAAGGGAACTTGACACAATGGGGACCATTACTTCGTAAGGGGGGAGGAATGATCCAAATGGATCTCGGTGACCATCCACCTTTTCCACTGAATCACTATTTTGAGCTTGTGGTTTTGATAAACCATGAAATTCACCCTTTTGATGGGGAATGGAATGTAATGTCATCTTCATTTGTTAATTACAGACATCATGTAATGGTATTATGTATATGCCTACAACATAGCGTTAATGCACCAGATCCCATTAGAACTCCGCAGTTAAGTGTGCTCGGGCTAGAATAGTATTGGGATGGGTGACTGCCCGAGAAGTCTTAGTATTTTACATGCCTATGGCATTTTATAAAATTCGTCCAATTTGTCTCACATGCATCATGGGAATCGTTCTCTTTCACTCTCTCATATATAATTGAGGTGAAGGAGGCCCTTTAAGCATGCAATATAGTGTGATGTAAAGCTTCTTGTGACAGAAGTGTAGCTAGCATCTCTTTCTTTTTAGAGATAAGCTACCCCTTTTTTCCAGTTTGTGTTCTACAATGTTTTTCTATCTTATTCGGTAATAGAAGTTGGGTTTCACTGTGTTTCCTTGTTCTCTTCTATATTTTTGTGTATTTCATTGTTATATATCGGTTATATTTCTTCCTCCGTTTCGTTCTCAAAATAATCTGGATCAATTGCTCTATTATTGATTCAACCCCCCCTCTCAGTAATCCAACAAGTAGGGAATGGATGATGTATTTTATGTAAACAAGAAGATGAAGTTATAGATCATTTATTGGTGCATTGTCCTTATAGTAAATAAATTTGGGGAGAGACTCATAAACTAAGATGGAAAAGGAAATGGAAAAGGCAAGTGGGAAGGGAATTGTGTATTAGGATGCTTTGAACGTTGGCATAAGGATAAACTAGTAAGCAACCATAAATCTCTACCTTGTATTGTGGCATGGGAAATATGGTTGGCAAGAAATGAAATGATATTTCAAAGTAATTAAATTTTACCAATACAAGTCAATGATCACACAAATATGCATATGGAGGCAATTGGAAACCATGAAAGAAGAAGGGCCAAAGGGATTTGAAGGAGCAAGAAATTGAAAAATCAAAGACATGGGGCTACTTTGATGGAGCTTTCCAAGGCATACTTTTCACATATAGTTTAGGAGACATTATATATATTAAGGAAAACCATGTTGTTGCTTTTAACATTGTAGTTGGGGAAGGAACTAATAACAATATAGAAATGTGTGCTCTCTAGTTGATTTTGAAAATTGCTATGGAAAGAGGTCTAAAATGTCTTCAAATATTGAGTGATTCCAATCTCGTCATTGAATGGGAAAATGGAAATTATAGGCTAGAAATTTTAATACTAACCCCTATTACGGACATAATCAAATAGGCAAGGGCTCAATTTCAATTTCTCTCATTCGAACATGTATTCAAGGAACTCAACATAAAAGTAGATATGTTATCAAAACAAATTTAAGTAAGGAGGTGATGAAAATCGAAGAAGAAAGAGAGGGACAAGTTTTTCTAGTTGTAAATCTCTCCATATATTTCTAGACACAGATCTTTGAAAGGAAAGGTGTGGTGAAAGTTTTAAATTCTAGTTGTTAAATATCTATTTTTGTTTTTTCTTGAACTAAAATGTAGACCTAGATGGAAAATGTAGAA
>SNQJ01S0250961.1:0-12834 GCA_010110895.2 Picea sitchensis | reverse complement strand
TATGCAGAGTAGGATTTTGATAAGATTTTTGTTGTAACATGATTAACTGAAGCTAATACAAAATAAGAGTTGGTGGACGTAGCCCCAGGGTGGGGGTGAACCACGTAAATACTGTGTCTTGTGCTTTGTGTTTATTCTTAGATTTTTTGTATTGCTAAGTGCTTAGATTAGATTGGATAGATCTATTCTTGCTTTGTGCTTCTGAGATGTGAATGAATGTTAGATCTGATATATATGAAGATGCTTAGTGTTGATATACGAGATTTGATCTATTTTAATCTTGCTAAGTGTTGGAATCTTAGATCTAAGTGAAAGTTGCGATGCTATGTACCTTCTGCGAAGTATAATAAGGAATGTATATTGATGAATGACCTATGATAAGTTCTTGCTAAGTGTTGAAATCACAGAGTTGTGTCCCAGCTAAGGTTTCAAACACCGGAGATTTACAACCACCCTTGCCTCTACCTCGGGTGAGACTTCTTCTACTTCGCAGGTGTTGCCGAAAGGGCCGGTAGTTAGGGTTTTTTTGGTGCATTGTTGTAAGCGTTGAACCTCGGGTCTGCCCCTATGCCAACAGGGCATGTTAGAATTGAAAGAGTTGCATATGCAACTTGAAGAGTTGTTAAATAAGGGGTATATATGCCCAAGGGTCTCACCTTGGGGAGCCCCAGTTCTTTTTGTGAAAAATAAAGATGGAACCTTAAGGTTGTGTATTGATTTTAGACAACTTAATAAGGTCACGATAAATAACAAATATCCTTTTCCAAGAACTGATGATTTTTTTGATCAATTGAAAGGTGCAAGAATATTTTCCAAGATTGAATTGAGATCAGGTTATCGTCAAGTAAGGATAAAAGAATAATACATCAGCAAGACAACATTCAGGACAAGATATGGGCATTATAAATTCATGATAATGCCCTTTGGACTATCAAATTCCCCAATAGTTTTTATGTTCCTAATTAATGGAGTGTTCATGGAGTACCTGGAGAAGTTTGTAATTGTGTTCCTAGATGATATAATCATCTACTCTAAGTCAAAAGAGGAACATGAGAAACATTTAAGAATGTTGTTGCAATAATTAAGAGAGAATAAATTGTATGCTAAGCTAAGTAAGTGCATATTTTACCGAAAGAAAATTCACTACTTGGGGCATACAATTTTAGTAAATGTGATAGTAGTGGATCCTAAAAATATAGAGGCCATTAGAGGATGGCCAATGCCAAATAATGTGAAAAATATTAGATCATTCATGGGTCTTGTTAGTTATTATCGAAGATTCATAAAAGGATTCTCAAAGATTGCAAATCCAATCACTTATTTGCAAAAGAATGGAGTGAAGTTAGAATGGACTTCTAAGTGTGAAGAAAGATTTTAGCAGTTGAAGGAAGTATCAACAAGTGCACCAATATTGAATATTGCAAATCTGTATGAATATTTTGTTGTGTTCACCGATGCATGCGAGGAAGGGCTAGGTGGAGTTCTTAGTCAAAAGGATGATGTGGTATTCTATGAGTCTAGAAAATTAAAAGAGCATGAAAGTAATTATGTTACCCATGATATAGAGTTAGCAACAATTGTACATGCATTAAAAATGTGGAGGAAATAACTTCTAGGTAAGAAATTCAATCTAAGGGAAAACCACTGTGGTCCGAACCATTTGTTTGGACAACCAATATTAAATTCCAGACAAACTAGATGGATGGAATTTCTAAGTGAATATGAATTTGAAATTAAGCATATAAAAGGAAAGGAAAATCAAGTGGTTAATGCACTCAACAGGTGAGCTCATGAAGTGCATGTTGCAACCATTAGCATTTACAAGACTGATCTAAAAGATCAAATTATTGCAGCGACAAATTCATATCAACATTATCTAAAAGTAAAAGAGATATTACAAGGAGGTAATTTTCAATAGAAATTTAACTCTTATGAGCTGAAAGAAGATGGAGTTCTCATATACAAGGGAAAAGTATATGCGTTGAATTCCAGTGAGTTGAAAAATGAAATTTTGAAGGAAATTCACAATGTGTCACATGTTGGGCACTGAATATATCAGAAGAAAATTACAGTTGCGAGAAGACAATTCTTTTGGCTATGAATGAAAAAGGAAGTGGCTAATTACATAGCCATATGTATAGAATGCCAAAAGGTGAAGACAAATAATAGACATCCAATGGATTTTCTACAACCATTTCCCATTCTAGAATGAATGTGGGAAGTTGACACAACTGATTTTATTGCAAAGTTGCCCAGAACAGTGAAGCAACATGATTCCATCATGGTGGTGGTGGATAAATTGACTAAGGTATCACATTTTATTCCAATAAATACTATACACAAGGAAACAAATATTGTAGAAATATATATGAAAGAAGTTGTTAGGCTACATGGAGTGCCTAAGGCAATAGTTTCAGATAGAGATCCAAAGTGTACTTCCAATTTTTGGAAAGGTATGTTCAAAGGCTTTGGAACAAATTTAAATCTTAGTACAAAATATCATGCAGAGTCAGATGGGAAAACAAAGAGGACCAACAAGATAATTGAGGACATGCTCATAATGTATGTGATGTCGGAAGATTATATTCATTTAGTGGAATTTGCATACAATAATGGGTATCATGCTTCATTCAAAATGATTGTGTTTGAAGCATTGTATGGTATAAAATATAACACATCAGTGAGTTAAGATAATACAACATACATAGTAGTTGTTGGGCTAGTTTTGTTAAAGGAAATGGAAGAATAGATGACAAAGATAGAGCATAATTTAAAGGTTTCCCAGGATAGGTAAAAAAGTTATGCAGACAAGAATAGAATATTTAGAGATTTTAAAGTGGGAAAGCATGTGTTTTTAAAAGTGAAGGAACAGAGAAGTTCGCTAAGATTAGGAAGTTTCCCAAAGTTGGCAGCGAGATGTTGTAGGCCTTTTGAAATATTAGAAAATATAGGGCTAGTTTCATACATGTTATCATTTCCTCCATCCATGAGAGTGCATGATGTATTTCGTGTATCATTATTAAAGAAATATGTGCATGAACCTAACAACATAATTGATTGAAATGTGATCCAAGTGGAGCACGAAGGAGATTTTCGAGTGGAACCAATACGCATCCTGGACTGGAAAGTCAAAGTGCTCAGGAATATATCCATAGGGATGGTAAATGTTCAATGGACATGTTAGGGTCATGAATATGCTACATGGGAGTGTGAAGAAAACATGTGGTAGGAATACCCACAAATTGTTTACAATTTTGAAGAAAAAAGAATGAAAGACTCCATTTTGAGCAATTAGAGGCTCGGAACCACATCTCAAAGTCCTAGAAAACTACCTTGGGGAAACTGATAAAAGAATGCCTCATTCCTTCGTTTATTTATGATAAATGGATGGTATATCCATTGGGTTAAATATGATAAATGAATGGTTCATTCCTTGGGTTGACGAGTTGAACGGAATATGAGATTATGGTTAAAGTTGCTACTAGAGTTGTTAAATTGCAGAATTTTTATTTCTAATTATTGTGATGTAAATTTTCATATATGTATATAGACATAGAGTGCACCGAGGATGGTACACAATTTGTAGGGGAAGGGGAATGTAACATCCCCACTATAATCCCTAGTTTAATTAATTCTTATGTAGATATAATTTGTGGCTACAGCCAAAGCGATGTAATATCTGAATTGTATTCCTATGTTTTAATAATAAAAATGTGATGCCAGATGCTAAGGGGACATGGACATAGATGGGGGATAAATTAATCCACAAGAGAGGAGGGGGTCTAAGATAATGGCCAAGAGGGTTCCAAGGGGGAATTACCCATGAATATCAATCCAATCCATTATCCTAAAATTGTTATTTGTATATGAACCTTCTAATTTCCGATTGAGTATTCCCAAAGCCAATCATTGAATACATGTAAGAGGGTGGGTGTGAGTGGTCAAATCCCAAAATTTATTGGGCACATGGGGGTTGAGTAAAATCAACTTGGGGAAGAGTGTGATTGAAGAAAGGAAATCCAAAGGGAGAAAACTTCATATGGGTCGGGACAACAGTTCTACACATTGAGTTTTTGTGCATGAGGAGAAAGTAGAGAGAAAGAAAGAGATTGGAGTTGGTGCATCCATGGAGGGAGAATTCTAGAGCATGTTTGAGTGTGTTTGGAGCGAATTGGATCTGGATAATTCAAGATCTAGGTTTCCATTCCTAAAGAGTGAACTACTAGGTGAGTTGCACTGTAACAACAAGTGTTTTTGGTTGGTTTGCTAGTAGTTTTCCTAAGAGAAGGTTCCCTTGAGTTCCCAGTTGAGAGATTCTTGGTTACATGTTCCAGAGAGACCCTCATAAATGAATGGGATTCCTGAGGGACTGATATCAATGAAGGGTTATATTCCTTGGGTTGGTAAAGTCAAGAGGAAGAGAGTCGATGGAAAATCGGGATAGTTGTAGGAAGCTACCAATGGGTTGTGAGTTTTATGAGTTGTGAGTGGATAGTGAGAGACCACACTCTTTTGTGGATTACTAGCCTCATCTTGGGGGTGATTTTTTGTTCATATTTGGAACAATAAGTCTATGGTTAGGTGGAACGTTCATCCCAAGCAACTGGTTGCACAACATATTTAAAAGATAAGTGGTTTATCTTGTTAGTGTGTTATTTTTATGTGAATAAATGTTGTGCATGAACTCTGTGTATTTTAGAATGATTTATATGTTGTTGTAATGAATTTTATTGGTTTCATTCATGTCTATTTAGCCTATTGTAGATGCATGTAATTAAATGATAATAGACAATAGTTATTTATGGTTATAATTAGTAGTTGAAAGCTACATGAAATCAGTTAGTTTAAAATAATTAACATAAATTTCATTTTTAAGATTTTTCCACACCATAATGTCCCTTGGTTGGGATGACAGAGATTACATATGAAATGCCTACGAGTTGTCTTCAGGAAACACACAAGTTTCTCCTTACTTTCCTTAAGGAAACACATGGGATCCTTCAGAAAAATTGAAAAAATAATAAGTTTGCAATAAATATGCGCTCCTAAGAATAATATGTGGGATCCATACACCTATGAAATCCCTAACTTATACCCACAATAGTCTTTAATAGTACATTTGATTGATATAAATAAATGTTATTGGTTGGGAGAAGGGGTAAGAGACCATTAAAAGAAAGGATACACTGGACCAATTCACAGAGGATTATTGTTGGATTTTCACTGCTTTTACCTCTTTATAACCCCATGGTTATGAATCTATTTTTGGATTTGATTTAGGTTAAAACATCTCAAAGGCTTTCCCAACCATAGTAAATTTGGAGAGTGTAGGTGGATCAGAAGCATATAAGTGATCAAGACAGGAGGAACCCAAATTGAAGTGCCAACATAAACTATTAGGTAATATATGTATTTGATGTTCATGATTAATAAACTTATGACGGTCTCTCTTCCTTCCCTACCCCAAATCATATTGCAAATTTTTTTTATGATTTGTTTTTAATTATTCATTTGAGGTTGAACTGGTTTCCTAATAATTAGTTAGAATTAGCTCATTGTGTATCCATGTTGTCATTTAATATATTTATCATGATTCACAATTATATACCTATTTGGATTTGATGAAGGTTGGTTATTTGTATCGTATGCATATCTAAATATAGGAATGTAATTGCATACATAAAACACAAAGGAGTCGGCCATTGGATCATAGGTTTGTATTCCTCCCTCTTATCCTTGGTAGTTATATTTTGTAATTCATTTTTTTTTTATTGTAGTTGGTTATATTTCCTTTGCTTTGTCAATGTACCACACTAATTCATTGGGTATTTTCCCCTAAACTTAGTCATTTTTGTTGAAATATCTCATGGAAAATTTATCAATATCAATAATAATATAAAACCACCTCAACAATAGTCGTTGATGAGTCTAGTACAAAAGAGCTCATCATCTTTTTCTTGGGACTATACAAATATGGTAGGCATTGATCCTGCATCACATTGGCATTCAAGAAGGTTTCCACTCAATCCATAAACCTCAACGACAGATGAATCTATCTCTTAAGGGCATCATTAAAGAACATTAGAATTATTCATTTTTGGGTTCATATATCCTATATTTGATAATGAGTGGGTTTCTCCATTAGTAATTGTGCCAAATAAGGGAGGAAAATGGTGAATCTATGTAGAATACTAAGAACTTAATAAAGCCACCAAATATGATAATTTATCCTTTCCATTCATTGACCAAGACTTGGATTCCTTATCTAGAAACAAATAATTTTATTTTCTCAATGAGTATAGCATATGTAACTAAATCCAAATTCTCGCATGAGATCAAGACAAAATCACCTTCAACTATCCTTGGGGAACCTTTTCATACTATGTACTCCCATTTGTACCATGTAATGCACCTGATACTTTCCAATGAGTAGTAATACATATGTTTTTTGATCTAATCCATGACCATGTTGAAGTTTTCATGGATGTTTTCTGTGTATTTGAAGGTTCTTTTGAAGAATCCTTGGTTAACATAGAAATAATGCTTAAATGTTGTCGAAATATGAAAATGGATCTAAGTAATGAGAAATGATTTTATGATGATGATGGAAGAAATTGTATTAGGACACCACATCTCTACCAAAATTATTCAAGTAGACCCTGCAAAAATTAATGTCATCAAAGACCTTCCAATTCCATAAAAGAAGAAGGATGTTTGCATTTTTTTAGGGCATGCTAGGTATTACATGAGGTTTATGAAAAAAATTACTAAGATTGTTTCTCCTTTAGATGCCCTTCTTTCCAAGGAAATGGTTTTCTCTTATACCTCATCTTGCCAACATGCATTTGACACCTTAAATAAAAAAATTACAATATATCCTATTTAGCATGGTTTGAATCATGCATATTTATACGAATGCCATTGATAAGAGTTTGCCCGTAATGTTGGGACAAAATGATGCTACATTGATGTATGAGATCTAATGCATAAGTAAGAATCTAGTCACCCAGTTAAATTACATAGTCACCAAAAACACGTTTCTTGATAAGTTTTATGCTAACAATAAATTCCATCATTACATTACCAGGTATTATGTGTTTTTCCACACTGATCACTCTACCATTAAATATGTAACCAATAAACCTAGTATTAATGAAATAATTATCGGTTGGATATTGCTTCTTCAAGAATTTGATGTGACTATACTTGATAAACTTGGTCGGGAGAATTTCATTGCAAATTTTCTTTCCTGATTGCCTAAAAAGATAGAAATTGAACCACTAGAAAATACCTTTCCTAATGAGCATCTGTTTGTAGTTTATGTTAGAACATCATGTTTTTTAGACATTGCAAATTATTTGGTGGTGGGAAAATTTCCACAACATTTTTCATACAAGGAGTGTCGTGGTTTGATTAAGAAAAGATGACCTTTCTTCTAGATCCATGGTTACTTGTTCCAATTCATCCTAGATTAGATATTTCATTGCTACATCTGCGATGATGAGGTGTACAAGATTTTTAAGGCTTGTCATGATGAACCATGTGGGGGGTAATTTTCCATAGAAAGGACTACTAGGAAATTTTCTCCACTGGTTACTATTTGCCTACACTTCATAGGGATACTCAAACTTATGTTGCACAATGTGATGTTTGCCAATGCATGAGTTGTCCTACTAAATTTTCATAAATTCCCTTACAACCATAGGTTTATCTAGGCCATTTTTCTAAATGGGGAATTGATTTCATTTTCCTCAGCAATCCTCCCAATCAGTTCTGCTACATTTTGGTATGTACATATTATCTGACCAAGTGGGTTGAAGTTCAAAATTTGTGAGATATCAAGGAACAACAAGTTACTAAATTCTTGCATGGAGACATTTTCATCAAATTCAATGTCCCTAGGTAAATCATATTTCATAAGGGATCTCAATTCACTTCCCAAATAATTTCCATTCTCATGAATACTTATCAAATCAAGAATTAGTTCTCCACCCCCTATCATCCACATGCCAACGGTCAATTTGAAGTCATTAATAGGGAGATTGAAAACATCCTAACTAAGATTTTCCAATTCCATTGTCATGATTAGGCTAAGCATATTCCTGGAGCTATTTGGTCATAGCATACAAATTGGAAAACTTCTATAGGTTTCACTCCCTATGAACTAGTATATGGAAAAATAGTCCTTTTTTCCAATCGAGTTTCAAATCAAAACTCCTTGAACAAATCGTGATCTAGGAATCAATATTTTTGTTACTCGTCAATAATGAATAACCCAGCTAAATATGTTATATGGTTTTGATTAGTAGGCTCAACAACATATTGAGACTCTACAACAATAATGTACTTGTTTACATCATTGATTAAAAAAATAAATTGTTTCCAGCTAGGTGTCAGGGATTTACTATATGACTCCATATTTCAAGACTTTAAAGGTAAAATTCACACATGTTTGTCTAGTCTCTATGAAGTAGAAATAATTTATTCCAATGGATAAGTATGTGTATGTGTTATCAATTATTATTGCATACCTCTTCTTGTCAATGACCACAATCTTAATATTTATAGAAATCCCAAATCTAAGTAGGAGTTCATTACCAACTTATAGAACCAATAATCTATCAATATGATTAAAGGATCCCAACCTTCACATATAGCTAGTCAAAACCCCTTAAAGAAAAATAAAGTATTATGATGAAAACACTCGGGTGTCATAGGACATGTGTTGTATTGAAAACCATTTTTAGCGAGATCCTATGTAGAGTGTTCCAAAAATATATTTTCTCATTAATTTTCTTGAGCCTACCAACTTTTTCTAGTCACCGCATCTTTTGATGTTGCCACCTTTCTTTGAAGCTACCATCTTTTTCAGTGCTAATGCATCTCTTTGTTGCCACTTTGTTGACAATTCTCTTAATTTTCCCATCACCTCACTCTTGATTCCTTTTACCCATGTTGGCTTTGACACTACTTCTACTCCTTGTCTTCAAGTGCTTCTATCTCTTTTTTGGAAAATTCATTTATTTTCGTTTATTTTCCTTCTATTGAATTTCGTTCTTACCATTTACTTCCTTGTTATTCTACCAAAACTATGGTGCCAACTTGAGCTGGGGGGATTTTGTTTCTTGCATCACGTGATATATCACATTATGTTTCCATTTTGAACCCTTTCAAACCTTCCAAATTCTACATGTGTTGCACATTCATTTCACCCTTCCTTTGTTACATCACCAAATAAATCATCAAAGTTCATAGATATTCATGACTCATAACCCATCACATTTAAAACATGCCTATCATATTTCATCACATTGACCTATATGATCTCATAATAAATATTGCATGATTAAGCATACCTTTGCACATGACTATACCCATCAACTCTATCACATGTTGGCACAATTGACAATTGAACCAATGAGGGAAACAATGAAATAATAGTTAAGTAATGGTAATGTAGGTGTCGATTAACTGATGTAACCAAATCGTTCCAAAATTGAATTCGAGAAGTAATGCAAGGATTTGGGAATGAGTGAGAAACAAATTTGAATTATGAATAATAAGGTGGCATTCCCATCAATACTTTCATGCAAGAAATCCTTACAGTGTCACATAGTGATACTCAGTTAGGAATTGAGGTTGAGAAGAAATGGGAGGTGACTTGAATAGACATGAACCCACTACTTTAGAAGTAGTCCTCTATAATGGACCAAATCACAAATATTTTCAGGCAGGTTGGATGGTTTCAATATTTTGAGAAAATTTAGGACATTAGTGTGTTGTTAGCTAAGAAATTCACCCTAATATCTAGAATATAATTACAAGAGTAAATGGATTAGAGGTACACAATGATTTCCAGATTTATGGGATTGTATGCAGATAGTAAAAGATGGTTTAAAGAGAGAGAATAATATATGAGGTTCAAGGGATGTTTCTTGGCACTTCATGGAGCTTTTGAATACACTAGTTAAGGAATAAAAAAAAATTATCTACCCTAACCATGGGTTGAGGTAGTGCATCATGTGATAAAGTATTTCACTTTTGAGTGTCATTCACCTATTTGCATGGAATAACAATTTTTTACTTGCACATTTAAGAAAGGATAGGAGAACTAATGTACCCTTCTTTTTTCTATGTTAAATATAGGCCATGGTTGAACAAGTTCAAGCCAGAAAATGATTGCAACTTCCCCATAATGGGTTAATCTACCTTTTGGTTAAAGACACATTCATGCAATATAAACCAAGATAATGTTGGGAATATTTTGTTGGCAGGTCAACTATTATACCTACATATGATAAGGATGACATAGAAACGGTCATACAATATGGGTCTTCCTTCGATAATGAGAAAAAATATAAACCTATGGTTGTAGAGACCCTTAAATGCATAAGGATAAGTAAAATGTTGAAGACGAAGCACTTAATAGGTGAGTATTCTTACAATAGGGAGAAACCAACAGGTTCCACTCCACTGTCTCCATGCCCTGATGAGATCATGTTGATATAACAAGAGAATATAGAGTTAGCTACAATTGAAAAAACTCTCCACTTAGCATGATAGGAAATATACATGGTTGGCACTTTGGATGTTGTTTGTCGGGTAACCCTTGAAAAAATTCCCACTCCTTCTATTGCTTTAATTGAATAATGACATTAAATAGGTGCATAGTTAAGCAAATGATCATTGAAAGAGATGTATGGAAATAAGTTTCTTCCTCCCATCATAAAGTGTGAACTTCCTTGGAGTCAAATATTATGTAGTTGAATTGGGTGAAAGGTGAAGAATTTAGTGTTATAGCAACCAACATGATACCATTTGGTATCTCATTGAACATAACAATAAATTAAAGAAGGAATTGGAAGACATGAAATCATAATGGAGAATGGTAAGAGAAAGAAGATGAGGCTCACATTTTGAAAGAAAAGGTGGTCAATGCAGGGGAGTTAGCTACTAACTTGTTAACATGAAGACCATTATCTCCTATGTACATTATGTATTTGAAGGAACCATTGTTTCAGATGCAGATAGAGAGACTTATATTTGAATTTCTGTTTGACTTGATATGGATGGGGAAACATGACGTGGAATCTATTTTTCAAGCATTCTTGAAAGAAGGAACTTTCTGTGTGAACTGTATTTTCATATTAGATATCATTTTTGGGATTAACTGCATAGAGTAAGTCATTAATCTATGACCCATATCCATAAGTATTAGTTTCAACTGACAAATAATTCTCATTATTTGAATATTCCACTTAGCACTCATTGCATTGGGTGATTCTCATAGGGGTGAAGAAGTGGGATTGAAACCAATGAAATTAATAACATAGCATCAATCATCACTTCTAGGGCTTGCACTCAATAACTAGGACTTCCCATGTGGTCACCCATCCCAAGATGTTTCTAGCTCAAGCACGCTTAACTATGGATTTTTCCCACAATCAAGCCCACTTATCTTGCTACCCCATTTGCAAAACCTTATAAATTATTGATCCTTATGAGCTATCCAGTTATAGCTCCCTTCATTCTTATTATTTAAGCATAGAGTGGCTTCTGCAGTGCAACATATTAGATAACATTTTGGGGATTAAGTGTATAGAGTAAGTCATTAATGTATGATCCATATCCATGAGTATTAGTCGCAACTGACCAATAATTCTCATGATTTGAACAGTCCACTTAGCCCTCATTGCATCAGGTGATGTTCACAAGGATGAAGAATTGGGATTGAAACCAATGAAATGAATCACATAGCATCAATCATCACTTCTGAGGCATGCACCCGGTAACCATGACTTCCTAGGTGGTTACCCATCCCAAGAAACCTCTAGCTCAAGTGCTCTTAACCATGGAGTTTTCCCATAATTAATCCCACTTAGCTTGATACCCCATTTGAAAAACCTTAGCAAGTATTATGCCTTATGAACTATCTAGTTAGAGTTCCCTTCACTCTTATTATTTAAGCATAGATGGGATTCCACGATGCAACATATTAGATATCATTTTTGGGATTAAATGTGTAGAGTAAGTCATTAATATATTACCCATATCCATGAGTATTAGTCACAATTGACCAATAATTCTTATGATTTGAATATTTCACTTAGCACTCATTGCATCGAGTGATGCTCACAAGGGTGAAGAAGTGGGATTGAAACTAGTGAAATGAATCACATAGCATCAATCATCACTTATGGGGCTTTCACCCAGTAAACCAGGACTTCCCAGGTGGTTACCCATCCCAAAACGTCTATGGCTCAAGCATGCTTAACTATGGAGTTTTCCCACAATCAAGCCCACTTCTTCACCCCTGTGAGCATAATCCGATGCAATGAGTGTTAACTGGACTATTGTAATCATGTGAATTATTGGTCAGTTGTCACTTATACTAATGGATATGGGTCTTAGATTAATTACTCACTCTATGCAATTAATCCCCAAAATGATGTCTAATATGTTGTACTGTGGAAGCCCCTCTATGCTTAAATAATACGAGTGAATGGAGCTTTAACTAGATAGTTCATAAGGCACAATACTTGCTAAGGTTTTGAAAATGGGGTAGCAAGCTAAATGGTCTTGACTGTGGGAAAACTCCATAGTTAAACGTGCTTGAGCCAGAGGCAAGCCACAAAAGGGATGATTGATGCTAATTGATTCATTCTGTTGGTTTCAATCCTAGTTCTTCACCCATGTGAGCATCACCTGATGCAATGAGGGCTAAGTGGACTATTCAACTCATGAAAATTATTGGTCAGTTGCGACTAATACTCATGGATATGGATCATACATTAATGACTTAATCTATGCAAAAATTATATCTAATATGTTGCA
>SNQJ01S0250958.1:0-12834 GCA_010110895.2 Picea sitchensis | reverse complement strand
GGTTTTCTATGCTATATTGATGTTTGGTTCTTAACATATGGTATCAGACTAAGGTTCTGGGGGTTCTTCACAAGACTGAGATTAATCGCGGGAATTTAAGGCTTATAACTTTTGTACAACGCTTCGTATGAACAGCCTCTGATGATATTTATAAGATGGATCAAGGTACGTTGGGTTCAAAATTCAGCTCTTGAGGCCTTATACTCTCAGATATATGTACTTATACAAGATAGGGTTCTCGAATAATCCTGAAACAGCCATTGCGAATTTTCGCCATAAAAATTATGGAACGCTTCAGACCCTAAAATAAAGAGGCCATTTACATAAATAGTAATGTATCTATGGTAAAATGTTCAGCTTCGGGCTATCTTAAATTTGTAGATACAATTCTATGTAAGATAGGGTACCTAACTAGTCCTATTGACTAGTCTCAAGAAGGTGTCGTGTAGGTAAAACAATCAACTTCTTCCTAGAGTATCCAAAATTATGTGGGACTAGCCGCATTGACTGCAGGGACTTTTAGTATTTTAAAAGTAGTTTCAGAATTTATATCAATTTATTTTTAGAAAGGGCACACTATACAAGTGAGACTCCTCGAAAGGCCAAAATCGACAAGTTGTGGGGAAGTTATCGAAATTCCACTTGGCACATCCAATTTTGATCATATGTGGCATCAGAGAAGAAATATCGTATAAATACATATGTTTCATACCTAGAAGGGCCAAAATTGGGAGATACAAATAAGCAAAGAGGTGTCTAGCGTAACCACTCTCAAAATCATGTTCAAAAGATACTGTAATAACATGCCACCCAAAAAAGGGAACTTCTACACCAAATGCTTCCGTGAAAATCTACATGGATTTTGGATGAAGGTGAATAAATGTGTAGGGACATAAATGAACTACAAAATAAGATGGATTCAATGAAGCCAAGTTGGATACTAAGAGCTGATCTTTAACAAAGCCGTTGATGATTCCAATGGAAGCTAAGTTGGATAATTAGATGGATTCAATGGAAGCTAATTTGGACACTACTAAGATGGATTATTTAAAAGGGGAGATCATGGAAGTATTGAAAAATTTCATAACAGAAGACACTGAAAGTGAAAATGCATCCCATGAAATTCATGATGTGGACACAAGGAAGGTGAATCAAGAATGGAGAACTCCAACTTTGGTTTCAAGACCAACCACATTCCTAAGATCGACATGAGGAAGTTTGATGGCAAGGACCCAATCATTACGTGGATACTCAGATGGAGCACCTTTTATTCCATAATGTGCCACATACACAAATGTATGAATTGCTTCTTTATATTTAGAACCTAATCAATTTGTTTGGTATCGATGGCTTTTTCTCACAAATCACTCTTCACATGGACAATTTTTACTTAAAGAAATGATATAATACTATGAGGATACAAGGAGCCGCATAGCACCTTCAGCCAATTGATAAATCTCAAGCAAAAGGGTCTTCAAATAATTTGTTATCATTGAGAATTTCTAAAGATTGAATATAAAGGTAACCTATATATTCTAGATGAGCATTTGATTGATCTATTCATAGGAACTTTTAAAGGATAACATTCAACATGAGGTTCTCCTTTGGGAACCAAATCATTGGAGAATGCATTAAGGTGGCAAGAAATGTTGAGTAAAAATATGGTTATGGCTATAATACTAGAAGGACCTATCCTAACATCTATGAGAGAACAATGCTCCTTCTCCTAAAAAACCTCAACCTACAAGTTTGACACCTCAACAATTAGAGTAGGAAAGAAAAGCAAAAGGTTTATGCTTTTAATTGTGACAGCAAGTACAAAGAAGGCATGAGTGTGGTGAGAAGAAATATTCTACATAGATTGTGAAGAGAGAGAAGAACAAGAACAAGAACCATCTCAAGATGAAAACGAGAAGCAATTTCTCGGGTCTCTAAGAGTTGGACTCCCACGACATCGTAATGCATTGGATGGAATTAGCACTCCTCAAACCCTCAAGATCAAGGATACATCAAAAAGAAAGGTATTAGTCCTAATTGATTCTCGCAAAGTACTCATAATTTCATTTCACTATAAATTAGCCAAAGATCTCAATTGCTTTGTATATTCTCCAGCTGGAGTTTCAAGTAATGATCGCAGATGGAGGAACTATCAATTTCTCGTGAAAATGCAATAAGATCAATCTTACTATGGGGAATATGTAATGAATAGTCCAATGATTGCTATACCCATGGGTGGTGCAGATGTCATACTAGGAATCCAATGGTTACAATCATTAGAACAAGGATTTAATTTTCAAGAACTTTTCATGAAATTTTATTGGAAGGAAAAAATTGAGTTGGAGAGGTATCACAGAAGCCCTGTGAAGGTGATAAGCCTAATCCAAGATGAACAAATTATTGAAAATGGGCATCATAATATTGCAATAACTATGCTCACTAGGGATGTTCAAACATCTAAGACATCTATTCTCAAGATCTCCAAAGGATCATTGATACACATTCCAAACTATTTGAAGATATTCCCAAAGGTCTCCCACCCACTGAAAATCATGATCATGAAATTCACCTAATTCTAGGAGTGTTCCTCCTAACATCGGTCCATACAGATACCCTATGCCCATAAGAGTGAAATTGAGCGCATGGTTGAAATAGAAATGTTAGAGTCGGCATTATATAGGACCTAGCCAAAGTTCTTACTCGCACTGGGGCTGGTAATGGTATTCAAGAAAGATAGCCATGGCATGTATGTGTCCAGACATTATAGAGAGCTCAACAAGATCACTTCATTAAAGATAAGTTCCCATTCCCGTGATTTCTCGATGAATAAAGTTAGATGAACTACATGGAGCAATCTATTTCCTGACAAAATTGACTACCAGTAGGTATCAATGATCGTAATGAAGGAAGAAGATATCCTAAAAACATCATTCAACTCATGAAGGCCATTATGAATTTTGGTCATGCATTTGGCCTTTACAAATGCACCTTCCATTCCAAGGGTTGATGAATTTTCAAGCCCCTTCCTTCAAAAATTTGTGTAGTATTTTTGGATGATATACTAATATATAGTAAATCTTGGGAGGATCATGTGCAACATGTTGACAAGGTGCTGCTACAACCACAAAGGAGCAACAACTATATGCCAAACCATCCAAATGTTTCTTTGAGTAAAGAGAGGTAGAGTATTGGGTCATATTGTATCTCATTAAGGTGTCAAGGTAGACCCGCAATCAAGATTAAGGCCATGATGTAATAGATCGACTATTCCCAAAACATTAAAAATCTAAGAGGGCTTTTGGGTTTGACAGCATTAACAAGTAGTTTGTTTGGAACTATGCAAGAATAGAAGCACCTTTAACAAAGACTAACTAAGAAGGACATGCATTTTCATGGACTTGAAAGGAAACTAAATATTTTGAACAATCCTAAAGAGGTGATGTGTACAGCCCTCACTGGACTAATTCTGCACTTCACAAAAACCTTTATTGTGGAATGTGATGCCTCGAAATGGAATTAGTGTTGTCCTAATGGAAAGAAGGAAGGCCCTTGGCTCTTGAAAGTCAACCACTCAAGGGGAAGGGACTTACACAAACCCATTTATGAGAAGGAAATGATGGCAATACTACATGCATTGAAAAAATGGCGCCCTTACCTAATAGGGAGACACTTCGTTGTCAAAACCCATCATGATAGTCTTAAAATACTTCTTGGAACAAAGACTATCTTTTAGAAGAACAACAAAATGGGTAACCAAGATATCAGCTATGATTTTGAGATCGCCTATAAAGGGAAGCAAAATGTTGTGCAGATGCACTCTCAAGAAAGGATGAAGATGAGGCTCTTCTTTGTGCTATCTCATCATCCAACCCGATTGGATATTAGAAGCAAGGGATGAATGGAAAATAATGAAAAAGTGGACTCTCATTCAAAGGTTAAAGCAGGATTCCAAAGGCACTCCATACATTTACATGGAAAAATGACTCACCATGGTACAAAGATCATATTTATGTAAGAACTCCCAACTCAAACAAAAGGTACTATTGGAATTGCACACCCTCTCCACTAGGAGGGCACCTGGGATTTTTGAAAACCTACCATAGAGTCAAGAAGGATTCTTTGGGATGGCCTGAAACCACGTTCAAAAGGTTTGTAAGTAATGTGGTTTTCCAACAAAATAAGGTGGAAACAATTAAGACCCTGTGTCTTTTTACAACCATTATCCATCCCAAGTCATCACCGGGTGGAGGTTTCCATGGATTTCCATCATAGGGTTACCAAAGTCCTAAGGAAAGAGTGTCATCATGGTGATTGTTGATAGATTCCACTGGCATGCACACTTTTGTGCACCTCTCTCATCCCTTCAAAGCTAGTACAACAATCGTGACTCATGGAGAATTCAAAGCTACACATGGCAGCCCAAAGATTATTAGGTGACAAATATCCCAGTATATATTCACTCGACATTTTGGACATAATTATTTTCTTGTTTGGGTACTCAATTGGCCTTATGCTCATCCTATCATCCCTGTCTGATTTTGACAAACCGAGATAGTGAACAAACAACTGAAGGCTACCCGCTATTTTATTCCTCAAGCAACAAACACAATGGTTCAAATGGTTACCCTTTGCAGAATGGTGGTATAACACTTCATTACATCAGAATAAAAAATGACAATTCATTTATGGAACTTTATGGATACCAATCTCCTTCCATCACTTTTCTTTCTAAAAGAAAAATCTAAGGTTCAAGCAAAGGAAGATCAAGACGGTAGAATCAACAACAAATTCTCCAAATCTTAAAGGACAACCTCGATCATGGCACGTAATCCGCATGGAAACAAACAAGCATCAACATCATAGTGAAAGAAGTTTTGAAGTAGGGATTGGGTATTTAAGATTACAACCATACAAACAGATGTCCCTCAAGTAAGCCAAGAAGGGATAATAAATTATCACCACAAAGTACCATGGCCCTTATAAGGTGTTGAAAAGATTGGGTACTATGGCATACAAATTAGACGTCAGATTCTCTCAATGCAGTACACCTAGCTTTCCATGTTTGAAGTGCTTAAAGAAGGTTATAGGAGACAAAATCCCCAAAACTATATTGCCTTAACTTGATGAGGAAGGAAAATCATATTGGAGCCTGGACCATCACACACACAAGAATTCCCAATCGAGAATAGATCCATTTCGGGAGTATCTCATTAAATGGAGGAAACTACTTCCTACCAAGATTCCACTTGGGGAATATGAGTCTTTTATACGTACATCCAGAGTTACTCAAGCGCTATGCATAAATAATTTGTCTCTAAGGGAGGTAGTTAATCCCTAATATTGGCTCATATTACCCTTAATTGGGGCATATTAGATTATAATGTTATTTCATTTATGTCGCCGAGTCATTAGTTGTAATTATACCTAGTCTCCATATATACCAAGGAGACATTTTCATTTTAATCATCTGGTAATTGAACATTAAAGTGGGGTAAAAGGTTTCCTCTAAGAGGTTTATTATTTGAAATTGTCTCCTTTTCAAGGCGCTGAGTACTTTTCTTTAGGTTTGCTAAGATATATTGATGTTTGGTTCTAACAAAATCAAAGACCCATTAACCCCACACTTGAAGTGACTATTAGGAAGGAGTTGGGAAAACTCCTGAAAGTTGGGATAGTTTTTCCTATTAAGTAATCCGAGTGGGTTTCCAATTTGGTTACTATTCGAAAACAATAGCCTGATAATGACAGCCTTGATTTTTGTGCATAATAGAGCTAGTGTAAAATACCATTTTCCTCTCCATAATATAGAAATGATTTTGCATAATAAGTTGTGGTCACAAATGATGTCCTTTGATGGTTTTTCTAGTTATAATAAAATCAAGGTAAAAAAGGACTCCATAAATACAAAACTACTTTCACTACACATTGGGGCAAATTTGATTATGAATGCATGCCTTTTGCCTTATCTAATGTAAAAGTACCTTCCAAAGAGCTACCGCATATAGCTTTTGACGATTTGATCGGGAAGATGAGTCTTAGATTTATTTTGATGACTCAATCAGAGTACTAAAACCGATTAGATCATTTTGGTTATCTTAGAAAAGTTCTCATGTGATGCAAAGTTTGTCATTTATTTAAATCCTTCTGTTTATTTTTGGATTTTATTTAAGGAAAGTGTCTTGGGTATATTGTCTTTGATTCAAGAATAAGCACAGATCCCGAAAGGATCGCTGCTATTATGAAACTTCCTTCTCCCACTTCCAAAAAGGAGGCGTTCAAGCCTTTATAAGCATTATCAGCCGGTTCATAGATTTGTTCCTAATTTTTGTTGTAATGGTCAAACCAATTCACAATATTCTCAAGCAAGATCGCTTCCTCGTTATCACCCAGTCTCGTCCAAGACATGGTGACAAGAACAAGATCGCCAAACAAGAATGAAGCCTGCTCATGGCACCCAATTAATCTCACAAGATTCCAAAAGGTCAAAAACTATACAAAGTAGTAAAATTGAAGAGCGCTTTACAAAGTTAGTGCACGCCGCGACATGCTGAACAGAACATACCATGCCGCGATACCGCACCATGCGCGGCTATTGGTGCAAAAACCCATGCACCTAAACTAAGGTATTTATTGAATTGGTCGGCCTCCCAACCACTCTTATGGATCAAGCTCCCAAGTCGATTTGACCTCAAATCTGAGCTAAACTCAATGGTGGGTTGGTCAAAGACCTAACAAAGCCCTAAAGAGCCTCTCTTCACACTACAAAGGAGTTACATAATCACCCAATGCACTTCTATAAAAGCCATGAAGAAACCTCATTTTCTCAAGGAATTTCATGTAATGTTATGTTTCCTACATTGTTTTAAGGACTCACTCCTTGGCAAGAGCACTTTGGCATCATTCTCATTGAGCAATCCACCTCTCCATTGGAGTGGATTTGCAAAGGAGTTCTTTTACCACCATTTTCATTTTTCTTGTTGTAAGGAGAGCAAGCTTGTGAGGGTCCAAGAGCTTTCCCTTGATGGAAGAAGGGACCCATAGTCCCCTTCTTCATTGTGCTTTTGATTTCATCAATAGATCACCCTAAAAACACAGGACATTGGTCTTTTTGTCTCCATATCTCTATATTTCCATGTTTTTAATTTTAGTTTGTATTTGTTTAATTCTTGCTTATAGTTTTGTTTTTCTTCTCTAACTCTTTCCTCTAAAGTTGTCATGCTAAGCAAGACCCAACTAGGCATGTAATCACCTCTTATTTGTTCAAGGTGACTAAGAGGGTGCAAACAGATTGGCTTAATTCATAACGGGGATTAGGTATCAATTCCTTCCTCATTTGGGTTTATTTTGTTTTCATTTTGCTTTCATTAACTTGCAGATGCACACTAACTGCCCGGGCCTAATTACCAACCATCCAATTCAAGGAGAATTGAGAGAGAAATCCATCCATTTTCTTCTACCATTTTTCACAAAACTGCAGAGCCCACCCTCACACTGCATCGAAGCTACATGCTTAAACAATGCCTATTCTCAGTAATACGCTTCGCTCAATCCTGTTTCACAAGACCTACCGTATGGTCAAGATTAGGGGCTGTGCATTTGAGTAAAATTTCACATTGTAAGTTGATTGAAATGTGGGGAAGGCCATTGGCCCTCTTAAAATGATGATATGCATTCTCTAAACACTGCACCATACTTATTCCCCTCATCATATAAAGGGTTAGTCTAACATAGGCACTTTAGGAGGACAAAAATCACTTCCCTTCTTCTTTGCTTTTTTGCCACATGGATGGCTTGTTTTGGACTAATAATCTAAGGTGGACATCAATTTTAATAACATATAAACTTACATTGGGACCAGGAATTGAAGTAACAATCCTTTTAGTATGCTCTTCTCTCGCAACTCCAGTTTATCTTGAGAATCAGAGAAAGATTGTGAAAACAATCTCATCCTCCTTAACACAAGTTTAAAACCTTTAGGGAGAGGACAAATACCTTTTGGGACCCTTCTTAGCTTCATTTTTCAAACACATTTTAAACTTGTAATGGGCCCATACATACCCACATGCTACAAAGATAGAATGGTGGTTGAAATTTTGCTTTCTTTAGATCAAAACACTAGGAGAGTTTAAAGGTTTGTAACGGGCCCATACATACCACATAAATCTAGGATAGTTTCATGCTTTTCTAGGATTATCTCACAATAGGGAGTTAAAGGATATTAACGGACCCACATGTCCACATGCTATCTCTCTAGGGACTTTAATTCGTATATTGTACCAAGACATCTAGCTAATTAGGTAATCAAACTCTTGTAAGGACCAAGCTAAGTCCACATGCCAGTTGCGGACATCTAATTAACCAAAATTGCACACTTTTCACCACACACCGCTATGTACCAACCCAATTTTTCGATTACTCTTTAGTGTTGCCTACACTTCTATGTATCAAGGACAAATCATTGTCGATTGTGTTAATGGACATGTGTCTTCGCTTTTTCAACCATTACACCATTCGACTCGCTACAATTGCAAATGAAACATCCTATCTCGATTATACTGCCGCTGTCTTTGATTTGTTGGTTGATACTTGATCACCGGGTTTATCGATGATTGATAAAGGTTTATCAAGCTTATGTTCTTGATCATTGTCTTACCTTGATTACGCATTTGGATATATTCCACCATTAAACCTTTGGGCATGAAAGTTATTGGTTCTATTTATTGAAAGTTATAACATATTTGCTCATATTGTTTCGTCCTTGTTATGGTTTTCATTTGATTATCATATCAAAACATTGCATTGTGTGGCTCTAAGGTTTTGGAATACAAACGCATGTGATATACACCAACTATAATGGCAAGTTCGTAAAGGTATGATAACTATGGTTTTGATGGCGCATAAGTTGATCTTATTCGATTTTGGGAAATCGATTCTTTGCATACTATGCTTGCAAAGCAGATTATACGATGAGTATGAAACCCCGAGCTATCAGTTAGCAATTAAACCTTGTGATTAAGCGGATAACGGTGGAATTGCCACGTTAATTCATAATTAATGCAGGTACTGTGTTGGGGTTGAACCTAACACTTGGCGCTTGGACGTTGTATTGTGTGCTAGTTCTGACTTGTATGTTGGCACGTAGATATGGTGAATCACCCGCTCGCTGGTTGATGCAATTGGTTTTATGATTATGGTTTGAACAGCTCCGAACAGGCTCATTAATATGGTACATGGTGATTGTTAAACCCACCACCTTCGCACGCCTGAGTAGTTTTCGGTCTCGTCAAGCATTCAAGCTTTGAAACCCTGTCGTGATTCACTCTGTGTATTGTGTATCCGATGTGAACCCTACCATGGTCATGAGGAGATGGCTTTTGTGGTGAGAGCTGAACCTAATGGCAGCCAGGCACTGTTAACGTTCGATGGTGCATACGCCGACCTCGAGGAATTCGGGTGGCTTTCATTTATTCGGAAGTTCGATGGATTCAATATGGTTGTTTCTAGGCAATTCGCACTGTCGTTTGACGGTGGCAGAGTCAAGGTTGGAGACCTCCAGTTGGAAATCACCGAGCAGTCTATCAGTTTGGCAATCGGTTTACCTGTTAACGGAGAAAAGTGGTCCAAGAACTACAAGGTTAAGGATGTCCCTTGGACATTACTGTTTCTCTCTCGCACTGTAAATTCGTGTAACAGAGGACTTCCAGCGAAAATGCTGAAGCCTCGCTGGTATGACCTGCTGATGATCCTCAAGCAATTTATAATGTGCGAAGGCAGGTATGGATTCGTTTTTCTGTCTCATCTACGTTTGCTTATGGTGTTTATGGGTTTTGAGCTCAACATGCTGCACTATTTACACCGAAGTATATTTAAAATGGCTAAGAGATATAAACGAAATCAGGCTGACACAAGCCTATTTCATGTTGGTTTGATTAAGATGCTGGTTGTTAGTGAATTGGGTCTGCGTCGAGATTCCTGGCAGAATTTTCTCAACAGGAATGGTTTCGAGGAGTCAAACCCTCCTCCTGTTGATAAACCTATGGTTTCAGAGGATAAGACTATCCCTATCCCCTACAGTGATCTGCTACCCTCACCCGAACCTGACTCGCCTATGGCCGTGACTAAAGTTGTTAAGCCCATAGCCTCTAAGGCAAGGGCTAAGAACGCGGTTCGAAGCAAAAAGAATGCTCGAATGATCTCTCGTATGGAGAGAAACAACTCCAAACCCCCTGTCAAAACCGAGCCCATCACGATAGCTGATGACTCTGATTCGAGTATTGAGCGTTTTCTTGCTCAAGAGGGTTTCTGTGACGATGAACCTCCCTACGATTTCGTTGATAATTTTCCTCCGTGTCTTCGAGATTTGTGGACGCATGAACTCCCTTTACTTACTGGGTTGATAATTTGCCTCCTGCGGTTCTCGGTAGACAACTTACTATCCCGGTATCAAGTCCCCTTTGAGACCCGTGGTGAACCGTCAAAACCCTCCCCTGCTCAAAAGGTTACTGCACTCTGTGACCAGTGTGGACTATGGCTTGAATGTTACTATTTGGATGTTCCAAAGCTGCAATCCAAGATTCAGGATTTTGAGAGCCAAGTAGCAAGGCTAATTGGTCGCAATGATAAGGGGTATCCGAATGATAAAACCAACGGACCTCTGGATCAATCTTGTTTAAAAAAAAAACGTTGAGTCTGCCACCGCAATTGTTAATTCCAAATTGACATAACTGCAACAGATGTGATGGTATGGTTTTTCCTCTTTATACAGTGATATCATGTGCTCTGTTGGTAAGTTTGACTCGCCTTGTCATGCATAAGTTTTATCAATTTTTTGATTGACTATAATTGGTTTTGGAAATATTATGGTTTGATATATTTTCTATTTCTAGAATTTGAATGGTATTTCTGTTTGATTCAATTACCTCCTGTAGGATACGATGAGTTAATCGATTGACCGTGTTGATTGTTGTTTCTATATTGAGACCAATTCGAATATCCTCTGTTTAATAATCAAATCTCAAATGGATATTGACTACAATGTTCTGCTGATCGATTCAGTTATATGAATTGGCTAATGGTATCAAATCTTTTGGATTTACAAGATCTCGTTGATGACTCTGTTAAATTTTTGTGCATTAACAGTACAGTGATCTAACGGGGAGATTATTGATTCGATACTTAAGATTTGGATTTGATACTTATGATATGGATTCGATTACATTGTAAACAATGCATATGCTATGTGAATAATATCGATCTGTATTTCGACTGTAATTAGTCGATTACAGTTATGGATTTGTTTGCAAGATTATAATAAGTATGATTGGATCAAATTGATACAAAAATATTAGTAATTGATTTAATGCACATCTGATGACAACTATCTCATACGATTTGGTTTCTCATGGATGATATCGTGGAACATTCTGATCAGATTGATGAGACAGATTAACGATTTTTTATTATTTGATTAGATACGATTTGATTTGGTTCATATCTGTTCATTTTACTATTTTGAGTTTTGGACTCAGCCACAGAATCAAACGATTCTGTAGCTGAGTCTATAGTTGCAATTTCATTAAGTTATTTTCTCTTTAATTATCTTTCTAACTTGTTTCTCGGGTGTCTATTGGGTGTGGCATTACGAATTGTAAATGGATACTATGGACAGTTGGGAAATGATCTACAGTCTTTATTTGCATTTTAGTTATTTAGTTTTAGAGATTTTTTTTGGGATTATTCCCATATTTTGTAAACTGCTTGCTATTTCTCAAGGGTGTTTTTACCTGTGAAAGACTTATTTAAACCTATGGTTTTATAATAAGAAAGGAATCCTCAGCTGGGGAGAACAAGGATATGTGAGCTTAATTCAAACTGGAGGAGAATTGGATGCGTTGTTATAGCCTTTGCTTCTCAATACATTGACACTTTGTTCCAAGTTTTGTATATCATATTGTGTTTCGTTTAGTATCACCTTGTTGTCTAAATTAAATTCATGATATAATTTCTATTATTATGCATGCCTTGTTACTTCCTCTTGGTAAAAGACATAATAGTTTAAGGATTCAGTTTATAAACGATAGCCTTGTCTTATTTATGAATTGGATTATCATATATGAATTTGCGGTATTGTAGGCTTCCCTCTTGCATACATTCATAATCTTAGAACCAAGTATGATTTCTTTTATGTCTTGTTTGTCCTGGTGAACTCCACTTCAGAAGCATTATAGCTGATCCCTTATGAGAAGCTTAAGGATTAAATGGTGTGAACTTCTTCCTCCAATCTGCTTACGAAGTCATATTACACAGGTCAAACTTGGAGCGTATCTAGGTTAATTAGATAGATATTTATCGCTTAATTAATTAGTAGTTTAGTGAGATTTAGATTAGATTATTTAATTGCGTTAGTTTCTTTCTGTTTTACAAAATATAAAACACAAAAAATAGATCCTTGGTTGCCCTTTAGGGCAGCAAACACATGATTTTGGTATTTTAATTATAAAACTAATCTCAGTCCATGGTTGTATATTTGTGAATAAAGAAATGATCATAACTGATAATTAAGCAGTTGATTTGAGTTATTATTATCATAGTTAGTATTTAGTAGTTAGAAAGTAGTTAGCGTAGTTTGTAATTAGTTTAGTATAGTTTAGTTAAGTTTGTTTTATTAGTTTCTAGTTTCCTTTAATTTAGTTTAATTTCTTTTATTTTTACATTAGTTTATTGTAGTTTGATTTTATTATTTTCTAGTTTCTTTAGTTTAGATCATTTAGCTTAAATCACTTTCTTCGGTTTCCTTTGCGAGACCTTAGAAAGCGGGCTAACGGAGCTGCTAAACCT
>SNQJ01S0250956.1:0-12835 GCA_010110895.2 Picea sitchensis | reverse complement strand
TTCCACTTTCATAATCCAATTCTACACTTTACAAATGATGATATTGACACTTTCAGAATCGAAATTCACAATGTTAGTCTAGATTTTGCTTCATTGTTTCAAATTTAATGAAATTGAGGTTGTAAATAAGATCTCCACCAATTCAAAAAATACAACATATATGGTAAATATGATGTACACCCAAACATAAAATCAATATTGATTTCTTGACAAATAGATTAAGGCATTGGTAAACACACAATCTGTATAGATTATTTGCAACAATAGAAATGCTCTACTATATTAGATTGCACTCAGGGATGGAATTTGACAGGCAATTTGCTCGTTAAATACGGTTAAATTTTTTTAATAATCGTCGAGATTCTTCGTTAAAACCTGCAGAACAGTCATTGAAGTTGGGAAAATCGTCAAATTTGACATGCTCATGGGTTTTGAAATTCCAACCCTGATTGCACCCAACCAAAAAACAAACAATACAGTCTAAATGGACTATGCACAATAACAAGAGTGCTCTGGTATATTCAATTGAGCCCAACCAAAAGACTAACAATTGAAATGCAAAGCTAGTCCTAGTACACACTAGATAACTTAGGACGCATTCACACCATCACTCAACAATGCAAAGGAATGCATAAATGGGAAATGGGGGGGAATGCTGCCAGGGAATGTGCACGTTTTGTTAAGCACAATTGTATCTTGCCTCTCCTATGTTAATTATTTCGGGAGTGGATGGTTGGTGTAGTTTGAATGCATCAAGATTTAAAATTCTTGACCTCATACACAGATATGTTGTGTGATTGCGTAAATACTCCATATGTTTTTTTTAAAGGACGATCGAACAAATTGTCTCACACCTCCACCGTACATTTATTATTTTGGCAATGGTTGGTGAATTTTAAGATGGAAAATCCATAACATCAAAAAAAAAATGATGCAGGTAACAACGTCTACCATTGTCATTAAAAACTGGGCCCAATGAAATGTAATTAATGTTAGCAAAATCCATGTTGGAGCTAGAAAATATGTGTTGGTTAAGAGTTGCCCTCTCGAAAAAACATTTGGAAAATCCCTTCACATTAGACATTTGGCAAACCTTTTGAGACATATAGTTAGAAACATCCCCCAGCATAATTGCCTTATTATGACTCTAATGATGAGATGATTGGTCAAACAAAAATGAACTACATGGTACTACAATATAAAATACACCAAGTTGGAGATCCTTCCACGTTCCAACATCATAGGTTTGTACACTTAAATTTTCAAGTTGGAGATCTTTCCATGTTCCAACATCATAGGTTTGTACACTCAAATTTTCAAAATGATTCCAATAAGCCTCTAAATATACTCCACAAATTCACTAGATACAAATTAATGAGGTTATCAGTGATTACACATATGAATCGACAATGTCTGTGGAAGGGGCCATAATTACCATAGTCTTGTTTTTAAACTTCGCTCTCAAAATAACCACAACTTGGGACGAACTAAGGAATAAGTTTGACTTTGTAAAGACATTAAATGAATATGTAAAATTTTAATTCTTTTGAATTATAATTAGTTTATAAACAACCATGGGAGGTTATAGAGACCAGGAGAAATATGAACAATCACATCAGTGTAATTCTCATTTTCTCTTCATGTAAAGGGGTCATATATCATGGACTTGTCTAGTAAGAGGAACTTGGGAGGAGGATTGTGTAATCCAAATCTCAAGTTTCCATTAGACAAATGTAATGTAGTTATGCATATTTGTAGCAAACTATATTGTAATTCACTATTTGCTTTTATTGTTAATTTGTGAGTATTTTTTTATTGAATTTGAATTCAATTTAATTATTCTTGTTATTATATTTTATTGATGTCAAGTAGATTAATAAATGAATAATTGTGAATTTATTTTTTTGTGTAAACACGGAGAAGTAGAGTGTTAGAATAGAAATGTGTAGTTCAATTTCTAAACAAAGTTGTTAATTAAGTCATATGTTCTTACTCATTTATTACATCCCTCTTTTTGTTTCTTTATAATTTTGTTTCTCCACACATTCACCTACCATATTAATGTATCTATAAGGTAACATATGTAATATATTATGCATAAATAATAATATTTAGAAAATATTAGGGGAAGAACAAAAATATTGAGAGAGCAATACTAGAACTAATACCAAAAATAATACCTTTATTCAAAGAAAGCAATGTTCACTTGCCTCTTTGAGGGGGAAACCTCCAACAGAGTAGAGCTCTATTACAATACTTTCTCCAGACAAACTTTCTCATACCTCCTACTCTTATTTATACTAATTCTATCTTCTAAAGAACATTCTAGAGGAAGATCTTTCTAGAAGAGGAAGCTTCTATTAGGTCTTCTTACATTGACTTGTTTTCATTTATTTAATAGGCCTTATTAACTAATGTCGGCCTTTATTACATGGAAAATATATCATGCTAAATAATAACCAACTAAGAGGGGTTAGGGTCGGATCCTAACATGCCCTTCTCCTTCAAAAACAACATTTTCCTCAAGGTTGAAGATGTGGAAACGGTTGCAGTATGGTTGTTGGCTTCCAAGTTCCATCCTCTAGAGATATGTCCTTCGACTTGATCAACACGTCTTTGATAGTTCGGCCATGTAAGTGAAACTTGTGCACGTTGGGGACTAATTCTGGTTGCATCCAAATGGATCCTTCTTCATCTAATTCAGGAAGGATGGTTTGAACCCTATAATTTTGACCCACCACTTTCTTCAAATAGGAAACATGGAACACCAGATGTATTTTGGAGGAAGCTGGAAGTGCCAGTTTGAAGGCAATTGGACCAATATGTTTGATAATATGATATGGGCCATAAAATTTGGGTTCCAACTTGTGGTGGCCATGGGATTTGAGTGAGGTTTGCTTGTAAGGTTGGAGTCAGAGAAACACCTAATCACCTTCTTGGAAAACCTTTTCAGAATGATGTTGGTCAGCCTATTGCTTCATACGATTTTGGGCCATGTGGAGGTTATCCTTCAAATCCGTGAGGGTAGTTGCTCTACCTTGCAGCAACTTATCAATAGCCGGGACCTTTGATGTGCCTGGAAGATATGAAGTTACTATAGGTGGTTGTTGGCCATACACCATTTCATATGGTGTCATTTTGGTAGTTGTATGATAGGAAGTGTTGTACCACCATTTTTTCAATGGTAACCATTGCACCCACTGATGTTGTTTGTTCAAGGAAAAACAATGCAAATTGTTTCCAAACATTTATAGACAATTTTTGTTTGGCCATCTTTCTAGGGGTGGTATGTTGTGCACATGTTCGATTGTGTGCCCTGTAATTTAAACAATTCTTTCCAAAATGTACTGGTGAAAGTCGAGTCATGATCAAACACAATGGAGGTTGGCATGCCATGCAGTTTGAAAATATGATCAATGAAAAATTGTGCTACCATAGTGGGCATAAATGAATGTGGTAAGGCACAAAAATGTGCATACTTTGAGAGGCGATCTACCATGACCATGATGACTGACTTGTTGACCGCTTTGGGGAGGCTCATGATAAATTCCATGGAGATGTCAGTCCAAATAGAAGTTGGAATGGGAAAAAACTATAGATCTCCCAGGGTCTGGATAGTTTCCCCTTTATTTCGTTGGAAAATATCACATTCGGTGATAAAGGTAAGGATTTCCTTCTTCATTCCTTCCCAGAAAAAAGAACGGCGAGCATGAGCATAAGTATTTTGGAAGCCTGAGTGACTAGCAATATTAGATGTTCATGCAACTCAATTAATATCTTGGGCTTGAGTGTTGAATTCAAAGATAGAACCAAGCGCTCCTTATACCTAAGGATATTGTCTTGCCAAGTGTAGTCAGTGGGAAAGTTAGGGTCCTCCTGAAGTCGTTGAATTACCTGTGATAGAGTTGGGTGGGTTAGCCACTCTTGTCGAACTTCCTCAATCCAATTAAGAACTAGTAGTGATAAGGAAAAGCAGGAGACTTCATCCTCATATTGTCTTGACAATGCATCTTCCACTACATTGTCTTTTCCTTTTTTATATATGTTCTCATAATCATAGCCCAACATTTTGGTGAGCCACTTGTTCTGTTCCAGGGAGGATAACCTCTTCTCTAGGAAATACTTCAGACTATGGTGATCCGTTTTGATCTGAAAATGGTGTCCCAATAGATATGGTTGCCAAGTGTGTATAGCATGGATAATGGCCATAATTTTATTTTCATAGGTAGATTTTCCCATATTGCGACCACTCAAAGCTTGGCTAGTGAAAACAAGAGGTCTACCTTGCTGTGTTAGAACTGCACCAATACCAAAGTCTGAAGCATCAGATTCCACAACAAAAGTTTTGTTGAAATCAGGGGTTGTTAAGATAGGGATAGTGCACGTGGCCTGCTTTAATTCTGTGAAGGCATATTCTGCTATCAATGTCCAATGAAATGCATTCTTCTTAAAAAGTTATGTCAATGGTTGGGAATTTTTTCCATAATGGTGGACAAATTTCCTGTAATATCCTATGAGGCCTAGGAAACCCTGAAGGCGTTCCAAGGTCGTCAATCCTATCTAATTATGCATAGCTTGAATCTTTTTGGGGTCCACTTTGACCCCCTAACAACCCACAATGTGTCCCAAGTATTTGACCTCGCTCGCCCCAAAAGAACATTTGGCCTTTTTGATAAACAATTGATTGTCCTGTAACAATTGGAGTGCTTTGTTCACATGGTGTAGATGGGCATCCCAAGTGTCGTTGTAAATGAGGATGTCGTCGAAGAAAACCAGAACAAACTTCTGAAGGTAGGGATTCAAGAGTTTATTCATGATACTTTGGAAGGTAGATGGGGCATTGAAAAGTCCAAAAGGAATTACCAAGAATTCATAATGGCCTTCATGAGTTCGAAAGGAGGTCTTCATAATATCTGCTTCATTCAACTGAATCTGGTGATAGCCTGAGTGAAGATCTAATTTTTTGAAGAAACATGCACCCTGGAGTTCATCCAACAAATCATGAATGACATGAATCAAAAACTTATCCTTAATGGTCAATTTATTAAGGGCATGAAAATATAGACACATGCACCAAGAAACGTCTTTTTTTAAGACCATCACAATAGGGGATGAATATGGGTTGGTACTTGGGTGAATGACATCGACCTTCAGTAATTCCTGCACTATTTTTTCTGTTCAATTTTTTTTAGCAAATGGATACTGGTATGGGTGTACATTGGGTGGGTAACTACTTGGAAGGAGATGGATGTTGTGATCATGCTCACCCTGGGAGGGGGGTAAGTCCATGGGTTTCTCAAAAACCCTGTGGTGCTTGTCCAAGACTAGTTGCATATCAAGATGTATTGTTGGATATGATTGATCACGTGCCTAGATGGCATTAAGTTGAGAAATCACACCCTAGTGGCCTTTCTTCAGTAGTTTCTCCATCCAGCAAAAACTGATAATTTCTGGGGAGCTAGCTTGTAGTCCATGGAGGGTATAGGTGTGAGCATCTTGAGTAAATCTCATATATAACTCCTGATAATCCATGGTAATTGGTCCCAAAGTGTGAATCCATTCAACACCCAAGACAATATCACAACCATCCATGGAAATGGAAAACATGTGAGTTTTCAGGTTATAATCACTCATTTGGAGCTTGACATTCTCACAATGGCCCCCACATTTCATCGTACCACCATTAGCTATGAGAATTTGAAAATTAGAAATTGGTATAACAAAGAAATTGGCATCCTCAACGGCCCTGTGATGAATGAAATTATGGGTGCTACCACTATAAATCAACACCACGACTGACATATGTTTGATGTAGCCCTTGATTTTTAATGTATGTGGAGTAGAAATACCCTCAAGGGCCTGGAGAAATATAACAGGTTCCTCCACTTTCCACGGGAGGTGTGACTGGATCTGGGATGGGGGAAGTTGGTTGTATGTCCTCTGATTCTGGGGCCTCATGTAATAGGCTGACCTCAAAGAATGTGGAATTTGACCCATCAATCTGGAAGAAATTGTGTTTACGACATTTATGGTCTGGTGAATACTTTGCATCATAGTAATAGAAAAATATTTTCTTCCAACATTCAGCCATTTCTACGGGAGATACCTTTTGGACCTTCAAGGTTTGGTTCAGAGCAGGGGTAGCCCTTGGATGAGGATGGTTGGTAACTGTAGAACGAAGGGGCTTGGAATGAAGAATGGTCTCAGCCTCTAATGCTAATTTGCATGCCTACAACCAGGTAATAGGACGGTGCATGCAAACATGAGCCCGGACGACATCCTTTAAGCCACTAAGGAAGCATTCAATATAGAACTCATCATATAATCCCTCAGCTCTGATAGCCAACTTTTCAAATGTGTTGATGAAGTCTTCTACTAACCATGTTTGTTTTAGCTTGGTGATCCTTCCCAAAAAAATGAGATTCCCTATCAAAATAGGCACAAACTGCTTTGGTGAATATGGTCCAGTTTGGTTGTCTTGGATAGCATTTATTATGCCATTGCCAATGTTCTTGATCCAAGTATAGAACGCCCACATGAAGTTTGGTCTCATCATCCCGAATATCATGGAGGGAGAAGTAGTGATCCATTTGGGATACCCAACTAGCCAGGTCGGATCCAACAAATTTATGCATCTCAACTTTGAGCACCTTATTCCAGAAATGTGGAGAACCCCAAGGGGAGTGGGAAGGATGAGTATTCTCATAATGGGAAGAATGAGTAGCCTCAGAGTGGTAATATTGGTGCTTACCTTGATGTGCGACACAAGGTCTTGGACTTGTTGGATGAGGGTGTTCAGGTTCTAGGTGAGGGTGTCCAGGCTCTTATTAATGGAGCCCATGTTGGTTACCTTAGTGTCCAATTCTTCCAGGATTTGAGCGCGGGTGGTAGGGGCCATTGTGGAGGCTTAGGGATAATGATACCTCAACGATCAACACAAGATAAGGAGTCTGTTGGGATAGGTGGAAAATAAGGGTGTCGGGAAGGGGGGTTGGGTCCATAGAAAAAATAGGCTTAAAAATGATAGGTACCACTATAATCAGGACAAAGAGAGGAATCCAATGGAAGAAGTCCCAAATGAGGGTGTCAGGAAGGGGGGCCAGGTCCATGAAAAAAATAGGCCTAAAATTGATAGGTATCATTGCAATCAAAACAAAGAGAGGAATCCAATGGTAGAGGTCCCAAATAAGGGTGCATGTGGGACCTGTTAGCAACATCACTTGTCTTCGACATAGGGATATCCAGGTCTACAAGTTGCATGAGAAGCGCCTGAGCGCAACGCGGAAAAATCTCATTTCAAGCTTCCAAGCAAGTAAGCGGGCGAGATTATATTGTCGACGGTCCAGATTTATCCATGGGAGCAGATCGACAGTTGGTGGGAAATTGTGGCCAGTAGAGGTGCATCGAGATTAGCGCATTGGATAGCACCCATTGGGTATGCAGGAAGCAGTCGCAGCTGTCCATCCAAAGGACGCGTGGCACGAGATCTAGTCGCATCGGCGTTTCGGCATTCAGGAGTTCGAAGGGTGAGAGTTTCGTGTCATACTACATCTCAAAACCTCGAACCCTAAAAGCGCTCAAAGTCGGGCCCGCAGTATCGAGAAGCAGTCTCAGCCGTCCATCCAAAGGGGACACCTAGTGCGCGATTAGGCTCCTCATCTTTTCACCCATCGTGATTTCGAAGCGCAAGGAGCAACTCCCTCATATCCCTGATGCGCGAAGTGACAAGAGTGTCCGGGACCCAGGCCCACAGCATCACCGAGTGGGTTCAGGACCGTCAGATCTGAGAGGGGTGCATGGCACCCAATTAAACCATCTCGGTAACTCGCTCATCGCGACTGTGATAAGAAAGGATTATCTCCTTCCCATTCACGAACGTCGAAAGTGCCTTAGAGAATAAACGCAGGGTCACAGCCCATGGTCACTTGGGAAATAAAAAGAGTTGTGCAAAGGGGGCCAAAGGCGTCAATTCTAGTCGCCGAAAGGATTATCGCGATCTCCATGCGCCATCTAATTCAACCTCGATCCTGGTTTTTGCCTGGAGTAAATGAAGGTGAGAAGGGGTGGTTGAAAACTCTCCTCATGCATTAAGTGTAAGGTATGGAGGGTCTGGCAAGCAGTCTGCTCGAGGGGGTCCTGTGTACCCATTTTTTCCAAAGAAGCCATGTCAAGTCCTCGACTAGCTAGAGGAGGTCTGCACACTCTAACTCGACACTTACTGGCTCAACTACCCCCCTTACAAGAGTTGTTAGCGTCGGATGTCACCCCTAGATTGCAGCAGGAGCAGAGCCCGATGCCCATCAGTTTATGTCACAATTTGTTTAATGGGGTGATCGAATGGAAGTTAACTCAAAACGATGTGGTTTTAATTCCGAAGTTAGGCTAGGCATGCATGGGCAAGTGAGGCCTTAGATAACTTCAGACAGTGAGTTGTAGTAAGGGTGAGTAGAGGGAAGACTTGTATAAGAGAAAAGCAGAGGTCTTTTGTAAACATCAGGTTTCTAACAGACTGTAGGGGAAAACATCTAAACGCAAGATCTTCTTACATTTGAATGTAGAAAACTGGAGAATACAAAAATGCAATGATAAATCCTTTATCATAACATAATTGCAATCATTCACACGAATCAGTCGATCATGAACTCTCTCATTGTGAGATGAAAACTAGATGGAGTGAGAAGATTGTCTGTCATTAAACAAGAAAACTTAGATACATATGCATAACCAGAGAACTAGAGTGTCTGTTAAAAATTTACAATCGGTAGCTTTGCTCTACCATCGATAGATTGCAAAATACAAAAACTCAGTTTATATACTCAGAGAAAATTGCCTAACATCGGTGTCCTCAGTCATCCGAGGCTTGGTGTCCCTTCAGCCAAAGTCGGGTGGGAATTCTTTGTCAGACATCACCTTAACTGCGTGTGGCTCCATCAAGGGGAGTAGTTGAGCCATTAAGTGTCGAGCTAGCGTGTGCAGACCTCCTCCAGCTAGTTGAAAACTCGGCATGGCTTCTCTGGAAAAATGGGTACACAGGACCCTCTTGAGCAGACCGCTGGCCAAGCCCTCCATACTTCTCACTTAATGAATGAGGAGAGGTTTCAACCACCCCTTCTTGTCTTCATTTACTCCAAGCGAAGACCATGATCGAGGTCGGGTCCGATGGCAACTGGAGGTCAGCACGGGCCTCTCTGTGACTGAAACTCGACACCTTTGGCCCCCCCTTTGCACAGCTCCTTTCTTTCCCGAGTGATCACGGGTTGTGACCCTGTGCTTATTCCCAAAGGAGCTTTCGGCATTCGTGAATAGGGAAGGGTTGATCCTTGTCGCTTGAAATTGCAATGAGCGAAATGTTGAGATGGCTTGAGTTGGCGTCGCGCATCCCCCTAGATCTGATGGCTCTGAACTCACCCAGTGATGTTGTGGGCCCCAAGTCCTGGATGCTCTCGTTGCTTCACGCATCGGGGATATGAGGGAGCTGCTTCTTGTACTTCTAAATCGCGATGGGTGAAAAGGCGGGGAGCCTAATCGCGCACCAGGTGTTCATTTTAAATGGACGGCTGAGACTTCCCCTCGATACTGTGGGCCCGATTTTAGGCGCTATCGGCACTTCGGGGTTCGGGGCTTCGAGATGTACAAGGACATAAAACCTTCACCCTTTGAACTCACGACTGCCGAAAAGCCGACATGACCAGATCTTGCACCACGTGTCCTTTGGGATGAACGACTGCCATCCATTCCTGCACATGATGTGGGCACTATCCATTGCACTATCCTCGGCGCAACTTCACTAACCGTGATTTCCCGCCAACCGTTGATCTGATCCTTTGGATGCATCCTGACCGTTGAAATTAGACTGCTCGCTCGCTTGATTTAGGCCCGAAATTGATTTCTTCTGTGAACTGCGCTCGACGCTCATCGCGCCACTTGCAAACCTGATCGCTCTTGTGCTTCGGACGAGAAATGTTACTAACATTAGGCTCCATGGGGGATAGAGTCATCCCTGTGATTCTCTAAGGACTCATTTTGCAGCTTCAGTGCCTTGCTATTGGGCTATGGAGTCATTTACTAAGCTGAAACAATAAAACAATAAAAATAAATAACTAAAAGGTCGATATTTACAAAACATAGGAACCACGGAAGGCTCAGACAAAATATTTTTTAAGAAAATGCCATTTACTAAGCTGTGGAAAACTTCTTTTCCCTCCAAATCTTGCAACCTGTATGTGTTATTTGAGAAAACTTCAGAGATTTTGAAGGGGTCGGTCCACAGGGCTTCAAATTTGTTGTGCTTGCCCTTGTCCTACTTAGTAGCATCCCATTTCAGTACCAGGTCTCCTATCTGGAACTCCTCCTTCTTGGCCTTCTTATCAGAAACCTGCTTGGTCGCCTACTGATGGTGCTGAATTCTGATCATTACCTGCTCTCTGGCCTGTTGGACTTCTACCAGTTGATGGATTCTTCTGATCATGTCCTTGGGCTCTTCTTGATAATCCTGAAAGAATTTTGCTACGGGAATAGCCAGCTGAGACAGGAGAACAACTTCTGCTCTGTAAACCAACTGGAAAGGGGAGATGCCTATAGATCTCTTTGTGGTCACTCGATCAGCCCATAGAGCGAATTTCAGCTTCGAGTTCCATGCCCTTTTGTTGTCCTCCAATAATCTTTTGATGATCCTTATTAGGCTTTTGTTGGAGGATTCTGTGAAACCATTTCCTTGGGGATAATATGGGGTGGAGTGAATCAACTTGATCCCGAATTGTTCGTAGAACTTGACTAACGACTCAGCCTTGAAAGAGGTTGTGTTATCAGTAACAATCTTTCTTGGGCAGCCGAACCTTATGATGAGGTCTTCCAGGAAACCAATGATTACCTTGTGGGAAGTACTCCTGGTGGGGATAGCTTCAATCCACTTAGTAAAGAAATCTGTGGCAGTCAAAATCCATCTGTGCTGCCCGCTAGAAGCAGGCTGGATTTCTCCAATAAAATCTAGGCCCCATTGTTGGAAAGGTCCCGAAATAGCTACAGGCTGTAAAGGAAGAGACTTGAGCTATTGTTTTCCTGAAAATCTTTGGCATGAGATACAGGCTCTAACTCCTCTATGGACATCAGCGAACAAGGTGGGTCAGTAGCACCCAGCTCTAAGAATTTTGTGGGCTGTGGTCTTCCAGGAATGGTGCCCCCCACATAGGCCGCTGTGAAATTCGACCATGATCCTGTCGGCCTCTCGTGGATCCATGCATTTTAAAAGCACCCCCAGAGGGTCTTTCCAATATAAAATTTGATCGATAAGCCAATATCTGACTTCCTTGATCTTCAGAGCTCTTGCTTTGTTTCTTTACAGACCATCTGGGGGCTGCAACTCTTGCAGAAAATATATGACATCCTTATACCAAGGAAATCGAGCCAACAAGGGTTCTGTTTGAGGGTCTACGTCGGACAACTGATTCTACTGATTTTTTGATTGTGCATTGACGAAATCCACCCTCAAAGCTTTGTGATTAGTTTCATCCAACAACTTGGCTAATCCTTGACCCTTGATCAATCTGGTAGGCCTTATTTCCAAGTCAAATTCCAGGATCTTGGCTATCCATTTACTCCTCTTCCCATCAATGTCGGGTTGTACAAGGATGTTTTTCACAGAGGCTGAAGGAACATATGCGGTCACTTTTGAGTGCAAGACATAGACTCTGAAAGATTTGAGAGATTTCACTAAGGCATAGGCCTGCTTCTCCATGATTTCATATCTGACCTCTGCATCATTTAATGCCTTGCTAAAGAAGGAAATGGGTTTCTCTCACCCTTCCTCATTTCTCTGGAACAAGACCGCTGCCACTGTATCAAAAGAGGCGAAAGAAAAAATTAGGAAATCTTTCAAATAGTCAGGACTGATCAGCACTGGTGCCTCAGTCAATGCTTTTTTTATTTGGAAAAAAGATTATCTGGGTTCAGCGGTCCATTTCACTTCATTTCCCTTCTTGAGCATGGTTGTGATGTGTTTCACCAGCTCAACAAAATTCAAGACGAATCTCCTCAGAAAATTAATCTTTCCCAGAAAGGCTTGAACCTCCTTCTTAGATCTGGGAAGTGACAGGGTCCGAACTGCCTCGACTCTACTAGGATCAATCCTCACTCCTTCTGCTAATACTATATGGCCTAATAGCTTCCCCTCCTGCATAGCAAACAAAGATTTTTTGGGATTTAGGGAAAGGCCAAACCTCCGACACTTCGAAAAAACTTTTCTCAGGTGACAGCAGTGCTCTTTGTTGGACCTCGAGAAGACTATGATGTCATCCAGATAGATCACCATGAACCGATCTTTTTCTCTGATAAAATCTATGTCCATGGCTCACTGAAATGTGGCTCCGGCATTCATTAACCCAAAAGGCATTTTGGCGTACATGAATGTGCCCCAAGGAGTGGTAAAGGCCGTTTTTTCTCTGTCCTCGGGCATGACCGATATCTGATTATAGCCAGAGAAACCATCGATCATGGAGATCCTATATGCTCTGGTTACCCTCTATAATATGTGTTCCATGTTGGGTAGGGGGTAATTGTCTTTATTTGAGCTCCTGTTCAGGTTTCTGAAATCAACACAAAGCCTGATTTCTCCACTTTTCTTCCTAACCGAAACCAAATTGGCCACCCATTCGGAATATCTCAAGGGGACGATGATTTGGGCCTCTAACAACTTCTTCACTTCTTTCTCCATGACAGGCAACAACATGGGATATATCTGTCTAAGCTTCTACCTAAATGGCTTAGCCTCTTCCTTCAGTGGGATCTTGTGTTCAATGACGGATGTGTCATATGTCTTGAGGTCTTCGTAGGTCCATGC
>SNQJ01S0250955.1:1026-12835 GCA_010110895.2 Picea sitchensis | reverse complement strand
CTATCATTAATAAAGGTTCTCTTTCTGGTGTTATTCATGTATTATTATGATATTGTTCTGGATATATCATTGTTGTTTGGCCATTGCTTGCTAACTATTTTTGTTTTTCATACTATATTATATCTGGAATATTTCATAATGGTTCTGTGAATATGAATGATATGAAGGAGGGGAATTGTTCTTGGGGGACGACTAGACAACCAAAATTGTCAGATGGGGAAGAGTTCGAGTAATACTATATGATAGGAGGAGTAGAACCGTTCTAGGTGTGCTACACATTTCGTGTTTGGAAAGAAACCTGATATCTGTCAGTAAGATGAGTGATGCTGGCATGCACACTCTATTTTAGAAGGATTCGTGCAAGATGGTTAGAGGTGTGATGGTCTTAATGAAAGCAGTTCGAATTGGAACCCTTTACATGTTTCTAGGGAGTGTTGACTCGACTGGATGCAACAACGTTATTGTTCTTGAATTCGACTCAATTTTGACTCGAATCGACTAGACTCGAGATGAGTCTATTCAAATTGACTCGACAAATCATCATAAAGTCGACCCGACCATGCTATTTCATGAGAGGATGGGACACATTAGAGAAAAATTACTTTGAGATATGCACAATAAAGGTATGGTCGAAGAATTTACTAAGTGTAATTTAGAATTCAACTTTTGTGTAAATTTTATATATGAAAAACAAAGTCGGGTGAGGTTCCAATCTGAAGTGACAAGGGAAAATGGGATTCTAGAGTTGGTTCATAGTGATGTGTTTGGGCTTGTTACAGTGCCTTCACTTGGTGGATCGATATATTATGTCTCCTTCATAGAATATTTTTCTAGGAACACATGGATATATTTCTCGAGGAAGAAATCATAGGTTTTTAACAAATTCAAAGATTTAAAATATCTTGTCGAAAACCAGACAAATAAGAATATTAAGGTGCTGAGAACTGACAACGCTGGTAAATTTTGTGGAAAATAATTTGATCGGTTGTGCAAGAAGTGTGGCATAGCACACCAAACCACCACACCATATACCCCACAACAAAATGGAGTTTTTGAGAGAATGAATAGAACGTTGATGGACAAGGCAAGGAGCATACTTAGTGGTGTTGGGCTCACACAATAATTCTAGGCAGAGGCAGTCGACATTGCAGAATATCTACTGAATATGTATCCTTCATCGACGCTAGTCGACACGACTCCAAATGAGGTATGGTCGGGTAAGAAGCCTTTGGTTTCACATCTCAAAGTATTTGGCTATGATGCATTTGTGCATATTCCCAAGGAAAAGAGGAACAAGCTAGACAATAAGGAAATCAACTATATTTTCATTGGATAAAAATAAGGAATGAAAGGACATATGCTCTGGGATCCTGCATCAAGGAAAATAATGTACAGTCGAGATGTGGTCTTCATAGAATTCATAAGTAATCTTGAGACTAAATAAATTGTTTAGATTGAGAATAATCCTGAGATGGTGCGGTTTGAACTGAGGAAAGAAGAATATGATTCATATGAGTCGATTGAATCAGAGGAAGAGGTGGAACAATGAAATTCGATTGTGAGGTCAGAAAGAGTAAGAAAACTAGTTGAAAGGTATAGTCCACCCAAATTCCGTTCCGCATTCGTGTTAGCTACCACTGATGATGAGCCCAAGTTGGTCAGGGAGGAATTCGACTTAGCAAAGGGAAAACTTTGGAAGGACACCATGTTGGAATACTAACAGGGGGGGTGAATCAGTATTACTCCTTTTTTCAATAACTAGCAGTTACTTTTTATATTTTATTGATTACCACAATAACTCAACAATGAATTATATGCAAAATCAATTATATAAATATATTTAACAACAATTACAAGGTTTTATGAATAACAGTGAAGGACACCAATCATTTTTAGAGAACCAACTCTAGGATAGACAAATCCCCTTCTTAAGGGCACCAACCCTAGGAAGCACCAACTCCCTCATTTTAGGGCACCAACCCTAGGAAGCACTAACTCCCTTGTTTTTAGGGCACCAACCCTAGGAAGCACCAACTCCCTTGTATTTAGGGCACCAACCGTAGGAAGCTCCAACTCGCTTATCTTTTACAATTTTCTTAGTAAGGATATGAATCCTTCCATGCTCCTCCCTTCCACCCTCACTGCATAAGAATCTTCAGTTCTTCTTATTGGACTCTTCTTCTATTTTGATCTTTTGATCTGGGCTATAGAGACACTTTATTCTCACCACTCTTTCTCATTTATATACTCTTCCAACTGGTGTGAGCTATGAAAAATTGTGTCCCTTTGTTTGGACAATCACACCTCTTCATTAATAATAACCTCATTTGTTTTTATTTATTCAAATATTATCGAGAACCCTTTTCAATTTAATGAAAATGATTTTCATTAATCAATCACGGGATCGATTTCATTTAACTTAATTTCATGTCTCTACAAATATTACAGAAATCAATTTCTATAGAGGTGCTTCCTTCAAACCATTTACATATGACCATAGGCACAGGATGGTAGACTTATTAATTTAAGTGTTGCCTCATCTTTTCTCCCTTTGTGTCTTTATTCCATACAACCGCAGGTGGTGACCAGGAACTAAGCCAAGCGAGCGATTGATCACTTATCAACATCAACGATCATGTTTTAATTTCACGATGAGATGGACAATTCTCATTTACTTCGGGACTTCAACTATTCGTGGCTCTCAAATTTTGGAGTAGAAATTCCTTCAAAGTAATTACCTACCGAATAATTCATAGAGCAGTGGTGATTGATTGTTGTCAGTTAACACTTCTACTTGTGTTATCCTTCCATTGTACTTGATCAATGGTCGAGTATGCTCATGAAGTAGATCAATGGTTATCATTCATTTCGGCTTTCAACGCTTCGGGTGATTTCTCCTTCACAATCCTTCAATCTCCCAGAGTTCATTTTGCCGAAGTAGATCAGGCGGTTGGATGATATTTTCACGATGAACGGTTCTTTTTCATTTTGGAACTTCAGGATTCTAGGATTTTGTTGGTGGGGAAACTCCCGAAGTACATACTCCTGGAGTGACATAGCTGAGGACATCACTTATTCACGTCGCACTAAATGAGTGGATTCCACGTGTCACATGGTTTCGTGACTTACGCATACCTGAAATGATAATAGCACCTTGAAACTTTTCATCATCTAATTGAACCATGTTTCTTTGCTGACATATTTTTGCTGATGTGGATCTCCTCATGTGGCACATTTTCTTCTCCTAGATCTAACGATTTTCCTAACTCTCGAAATGTATCTCAGATTGATGGTGGAGACTGACTTCGGAACTTCGACCTTCGTGTGAACTCATATGTTATGAATCCTTTTTCTCCGAAGTGGTAATCACCGAAGTTGACCATTATTCTAATCCAACGATCATCATGTATTGTCCAGATCCGATGGTCCTCATTTACTTCAGGACTTAGGGGCTTCAAAATTCATCTTTTCTTATCCTATCCTTCCACTTTACTTGATCCAATGGTCGGTATATTATCCGAAGTGTTCCTCGGATCAGACAACTCATGTCCACTTTGGGACTTTGGCCTTCGGGTAATCTTACTTGTTCTCAACCCTTTTCTGACGAAGTGGTCAGTGCTGGAGTTGACCACGATCTTGATCCAACAGTCATCGTGTACTGTCTATATCTAATGGACCTTTTTATGGCTTACCCTATCCTTCCACGCAACTTGATCCAACGGTCGAGAAATCTCTTGAAACAGATCAATGATCAAGGATGATTGCAGGGTCCTAAACTAGCACGACGTTTAAAACTATCGTTGAGTTCCGTAATGGAAACTGTTCATCGGTAGTGGAACTAATGCCAACCGTAGATCTATTGATAGGTGACCATCGACGGTCGATGTGGATTCTGAAACCATAACTTGCACGTGGTTTATCCAGTCTCCCAAACTTTGCAATTGAAGATGTGCGATTGTTGGTGGATCAACCATAGTCTTCGATCTTTGAATCTATAAGATCTAATGATCTAGACTAATTGCAAGATTGGAAATAACATGTTGTTTAATTCTCCTTTCACTCTCTGCAATCTATCGTTGTCATTGATCTGGCTCTTGTGTATCCAACGGTCTTGATTTGATCTGATCGTTGACTAGTCCTCCAACTATCCTTCTCTTGTAATCTGACGGTCTAGAATAATTGTGGGATTGGGAATGACAGGTTGTTTAATTATCCTTTTTCTCTCTGCAATCCATCCTTGTCATTGATCTGGTTCTTGCGTATCCAACGGTCATGACTTGATCTGATCATGTTTCTACAATGCACTTTCCCTTCTGAGATTTATGTGCATCATCTCTTCTGAGCTTTTGATTTGTTGATCTTCAATTGCTAACCCTTCTGATCTGTTGATCTTTAGTTGATTTTCTGCATGCTACATCTCTTAAGCTATAGGTAGATTCTTCTGCACTTTGTTCATACCAACTCATCATTATAACATAATGGCATCGAATGTTGACACCAATGACAATACACCAATAAAAATATGTCCAACAATATCCCCCTTTGTCATTGAGGGAAACACTCTGACTTCATACAAAAAATCCCCCTGTGATGATGATTTTTTCTATGAAGTTACTCTTCCCCTTTGACATCAATGGAAAAGGGTTACCCCCCTTATGATTAATCTCTATCTGTATGTTGTTAACCAAAATCTGAACTTGGGTAACTCCCCCTACAATCATGATCTATCATAATTGAATGACTCCCCCTGTCAATATGCTCTCTCTGGCTCTGACTACTCTCCCCCTTTGTTTATGAAAGAGTATCTCTTCTTGACAAGATTTCTCCCCTTGTCATTTCTACAGGATGCCATGTATACCACCATATACATCCTATTTTTTCTGTTGCGGATACTGTTGTCTTACTGGAACACTGTGAAAATTGAAGCTTATACTTTTCAAATGACCTTTTGAGCTGTCCATTGCTTCTCATCGATATATAAGCAGATGTATCCATCTTTATCCAAGATGCTTCTTTACTATACACTGCTTCTCAAATTCATCTGAGAGACTTTATAGTGTGCTTGTCATATGACTTGTCTTTCTGATAGAATGTAATCTATTCAACTATAATTGATCTAGTTATCCAACCAACTCAGGAACGCATCGACCAACCAATATATCTTTCAGATTTTCTCTGTCACAACCATTGTCTCTGAAATTTTAGTTTCTAGTCTTTTCATTTTCAGACTTGTACTTAGTTTATCTTTATCATCACCTTGATGCTACATAATTTTCCATTTCTTGCTCACATGGTAACTTCCATTTAGGGTTTTTCCACTTATAACCATTCTGAGACCACTACATAACCTGCATTGTTCTTGGGCAAATGAAGACCTACAATAAACTATGTCATATCCTGCATAGAGTTATATCATCAAACCATGATTCTTTCCATGATCATATTCATTTTTATGTGCTTCAATGCTTATAGGAGCATCAACAAGAATGATTCTTAAGTCTTCCCTAATTTCTCCTTCCCTTCTTTGTTTTTAACTTTTCTTTGAGAAGGAGTTTCAGTGGACCATTAAAATAGGATTGAAAAATTTCTGAGATAATCATCACTCAATTCTTTTGGTTGTTCTACTGTCAAAGATTCATCATCAACATCACTATCATGTGCACTAGAAGCTTCTTTATCCTTGTTTTGAGAATATTCCTCTATTAATTTTCATTTCTTGGGTAATGGATAATCTTCTTGTATGACATTATCAAGTTCTGGAGTTGTGTCATATTTTTCTTTAGGAATTTTCATGTCTTGAGTTTGATCTACTTTATATGCATGGCTTTGATTATTATATTCCTTATTAGAAGTTTTACCCACCAATATCCTATTATAAATTTCATCAATTTCAGGAGCAATATTCTCATCATCCTTTTTGTTAGGTATTTCAGATTTTCTTTTCCATGTCTTCTTATTATGTTTGTTAGGGTTTCCTATTTTTAGGGTTTGCATTGGTAATCTACATTCTCTAGTTTTATGACCATAGTTGTTGCATTTTTTACATTCAATATTGAAGTTTTGCAAAGGAGTAAATGAGTTGTATTTTCTCTTCTTTGTATTATACCTATTGTTCTTATATCTTTGGACATTTCTTTTATTGTATTGTCCATAAGCTTTGTAGTGTACTACCTTATGTCCAAAATTATTGCAAGAGTAACATTATCCAATGAATAGATATTTATTAGGGGGGTTCCTTCTAGTGATTGTATTCTTCCTGTCATTTTTTATTTTAGTAGGGAATGTTGATTTATGTTTATGTGGAACAATGTTCAATGGTATCATATTTGTCTTATTATTGTTTCTTCTTGAGGATCCCTTTAGAGCATCTGCATAACTAATTGGTCTATTGACAGATCCTTGTGATGTAGAAGTTGAGTCTTGGGTGTATCCCAAAACAGTCTTGTTGTTTGGTGACCTTTGACTACTAATAATTTCATCCAATACCTTTGAACTATTTTCATAGTTTGATCTCTTCTTTTCTTTCTCAAGTTCACCTTTTAGCAGCTTAATCTCAGCTTCTAGTTTCTCATATGCTTGTTTTTTTATCACTAAGTTGTTTTAACATGATTTCTTCAGTTTTATTAGCTTCCAGGAGCCGGGACTTCAAATCACTAATGGTTTGTTATGAACCCTTGAGGGTTTTGGAAACTTCCCTCTCTCTTGATTTAGTAGCTTCTTTAATCTCTAGAATCTCTCTTCTTAGTACCCTGTTTTGTTTTCTAGTTTTTCCTAGTTCTTCAATTATACTAATGATTTCTTCTTCGAAGTTCATTTATTTTTCATCTTTTGAATGTTTATCATCTTGATTTTTCATTCCCATAAATAAAATCTCTGAATTTTCATCTTCACTCATGTTTGAAGGGGTTTTGTCTTCTTTGGAGTAGAAGTTTTTATTTTTCTTATAAAATATCTTCTTGTATTGTTTTTCCTGGTTGTGAACTTCTTCATCATTTTCCTCCTATATGGGATAGGGACATTTGTTAGCAAAGTGTCCAATTTTTCCACAATTGAAACATTTGAAAGGTAACTTTCCTTTATATTTTCCAGATCCTTTCTGAAGTTTCTTTATAAAGTTGGCCTCTTCTACATCTGATGTATCTGATAACTCATCATTGGTCTTTTTCTCCTTCCTCATTTTTGTTTTATATGCTTTAAAGGTTGTTTCATCTTTTGTTGATTTATCATTCCATATTCTCATTTCATATGTTGTAAAAATTCCATGAAGCTAATAAACTGTGAGTGTGTTTAGATCAGATCTACCTTCAATTGTAGAAATATTTGCATCATATCTCATAAGGTAATGACCTTAGTATTTTTTTCACAATAGGTTTATCTGTAATTTCTTCTCCTACCGCTATGATTGCATTAACAACTTCATATACCCTATGAAAGTACTCAACAATATTTTCTTCTTCTTTCATTTTCATATTTTCAAACTGAGTTCTATAGGTCTGTATTTTGGCTTCCCTGACTTTGTCATCTCCTTCATATACAACCTCCAACTTGTCCCAGATCTCTTTGGTTGATTTACAATGCATAACCTTCACACATATAGAATTAGTCAACCCTCCTAGAATTCCATTTACTTCTCTTGAGTTATCATTAAAGATTTTATTTCCTGCAACGTCTTTGGGTGGAGCAGTTGGTGTAGTGGAACCATCTACAACAGATTTCTAGATATCAAAACCAAGAGCCAACATGAAGTTTTTCATTCTTATTTTCCATAGAGCATAGCCTTCTCCATTGAACAATGGTTCTCTGTTGTTAGACATTCCCTCTTGTTGATCCATATTCAGGATCTACCTTCCAATTGTTAGAGTTTACTAAAGAAAACATTGCTCTGATACCAATTGTTGGAATACTGAGAGGGGGGGGGTGAATCAATATTACCCCTTTTTTCAATAAATAGCAGTTACTTTTTATATTTTATTGATTACCACAATAACTCAACAATGAATTGTATGAAAAATCAATTATATAAATATATTTAACAACAATTACAAGATTTTATGAATAACAGTGAAGGACACCAATCCTTTTTAGAGAACCAAATTTAGGAGACACAAATCCCCTTCTTCAGGGCACCAACCCTAGGAAGCACCAACTCCCTTGTTTTAGGGAACCAACCCTAGGAAGCACCAACTCCCTTGTTTTTAGGGCACCAACCCTAGGAAGCACCAACTCCCTTGTATTTAGGGCACCAACCCTAGGAAGCTCCAACTCCCTTATCTTTTACAATTTCCTTAGTAAGGATATGAATCCTTCCATGCTCCTCCCTTCCACCCTCACTGCATAAGAATCTTTAGTTCTTCTTCTTGGACTCTGATTCTATTTCGATCTTCTGATCTGGGCTACAAAGACACTTTCTTTGTAACAACCGTAGTTAAATAGTTGCATAGGGTTTATCAAGAATAGTTAATTATTTAATTAACTGTCCTAATATATTTTAGTTAAACAATGATTATTTATTAATAATATTAATTAATTAATTAATTGTTTATATCTATTGATTAATTAATTAATTAACTTATTAACTTATTAAAGGTTAGGGTAATGAATTAAGAGCGTACTCAATTTTAAATTGTTTTTATAAGACTTTACATATGCAGGGGGGGAATGAAGCATGGGATGGAAGGATAAGGTAATAAAGGAATCAGATAAGGTAATAAAGGAATGAGATAAGGTAATAAAGGGGAGGATAAGGTAATTAATGGAGGATAGGGAGTCGGTGAATGGGGGGAGATATGACTGGGAAGAGTCCTACGGGAGAGGATTATGAAAATTTGGGGGAGAAGCATTATTGAGAAGGAGGTCTGTATTTCTGTGGGATATTTTCTGGTTTTGAGGAGTTTGGTTTTGGAGTTTTGTTGAACCATTGCAGGGGGCACCAGGTTGCTGGGAGTTTTGGGCTCGGGGGCCAGGATTCCTTTCGGTATCCTGGAGCTAGGAAGTCGGACAGGCTGCTCCTAGCTGGCTGGGTGGTTAGTCGGTTTTGGGCAGGGTTTGGTTACTGCATCAGGCTGGGCAAAGCAGCAGAGAGGACAACCAGATCAGCGAGAATTAGCATCAGCCAGAGGTATCTATATTTTGTTATGTAATTCATTAGATTTTTGTTCATTAATTAATTTATGCCACTTATATGTTGAATGAAAGAAATTACTTATTGTTTCTGCGTAGAAGTAATCTTATCTGTTAAAATTTATGAGATTTAATAGGCTAATTAAATATAGGTCTCTACACATGGTATCAGAGATGTAGTTCAAAATCTGGGGCCGAGGGCCTACCCACCTACTTAGAATCGACCCAAAAATAAACTAGAAAAATATCAAAAAAACCGGAAATAAAGTTTAGGAATTGAATTGTTCCAGCATTAACCCATAAATTTAAACAATCCCTAAATATTTACATTGAAACTCTTTAAAACAATTTAGAAAATAAGCCCTGGAACCCTAAATTATATATATATATATATATATATATATATATAAGTCTGGGCCCAAGGGCCAAGCTCCAGCTCCACGCAACCTGCAAGCAAAGCAAAATAAAAATAAAAAATTGACATATATAAATAATATATATATATATATATTGAAATATATAGAAGAAGTAAAACAAAAAATATATATACATGTATAAAATAATTGGCATAGTAATAGTATCATTTCTTACTGATTAGGATGCTTCTTGAAAGCAGCTTCTATTTTCAAGGCCAGATCAAATACAGGGATGATTTTAAGGATGGAAATTTATTTTAAAATGTAGAAACCTTGGCGAATGTTACTAATCCTTCATATTCCAACTATAAATGTTTGGTGATATTTTTATTAAAATATTCAAGTTTATAAGGATTTTATATAGTTTGTATAAACTTTTGGCGATTTTTAAGGTAAAATAATTTTATCCTATAGAATTTGGGCGAATCATTTTTAGAATAGCGAATCTTTTTTTGGCAAAAACCATGGAAAATTAGCCCAAGAGCGAAATTTAGCCCCTAAAATCATCCCTGAAATTTCAAATATGGCTGCCATAATTCTTCATACTGGTATGAGGTGTAACAGTAAGGCTGTGTTTTGCAACCATTTAAATTTTCACCCACAGAAGGAAAATGTGATGTAGTAAAAACTATTATGAATTGCAAAAAAAAAAAAAATCCAATTTAAAAAAAGTAAAGCATGTTTTCTCTTTACACCCCTTTCCATTGACAAATTTCGAAAGCAATTAAAAACAGGTAACAGGAAATATAATTTCTTGGAGTTGTCAAGGGCACAATTCGCATGAGTATTTTACCAAGGAGCTAGAGACAGTCCTCTAGAGAAGTGTAAAGGACTTTGTTGCCAATACCAATGTCCCTAGAGAACACTCATATTCTGGAGATAGTGTTAGAAAGTACAGTATTATTACTTAGACAAATTCTTTCCATCATCATCTCCTACAAGAAAACAACACACAGAAGACCATCCATTTAATTTGGGGTTGATTAATCAATATAAATCATAATCCGAACATGATGCAAGAGAGGCAAGTATGCAGTTCAACATGACATAAGTTTCTACATTCAGATCAGATTTAGCTATCCAGATTTCATCCAAAATGGCCATTTAAAAAAAAAAAAAAGATATTATAGATACCCTTTCAGTTGGAGCCACGACAGATATGTTAGATTTCCTTTCTTATGTAGACGGGGAAGAGCCATGCGCTGCAAACACAAACTATGCTACGGCTTCAACAACCACCGCCAGAAATATATAATAGATTAAAAAAAAAAAAAACTCCAGGTTAGCCAACGCACAAGGTATCAGCTCCAAGTTAGCCAGCGCACATGCTATCATCTTGTGCGCAGCTTGAAGATTTTAGTTTCAAATTAAACCCAACAGCTGGATTTGCTTCCCTTCCATTATCAAGAGCCCCCCCCACGTCCCAAATCCTCCCTGCAAAGTCGTGACCAAGCGCGCACTGCAAATTTTTTTATTATTAATAAATAAAAAAACAAAAAAAAAACATACAAGCCAAAACTCAGCGCAAGTCAAGTGGAGGGTAGCTCACGAGGAGCATAGTGTTTATGCACGCATCCACCTATACAATGTGGCCTGCAAAACCAAGTGCCCAGGCCCCATGCATCAAGTCACATGAAGGAGGGTCGAGTCGAAGCAGAAATGGTGATGTTTGGCGCCCTGGACAAAATCTTAGAGAGATCCGGTGTGGGCGACGAAACCTACTTTCCCAAAGCAGTAATGGGCCCAGGACTGTGCTCCACAATGAAGGAGGAGCCAAAGTCATAGTGCCCAAGACAAAGCCACCGAAGAAGAGACGAACGCACAAGCACCAAACCAAGTCACAGGCCAAAGTATTCAACAAACAGTTCAACGCCCAATGACCAAACGCCAAACCAAGAGTGAGAGCCCACAAGAGGCATTGTGTTTACACTGTGCCTCAACCACACACAGCCAAAACACAACACACTAAAGTCGATACCAAGCGCCCAAAGAACACAGCCAAATCTTAGCACCAAAGTCGAAACTAGCGCTAAGCCACGGCCAAGAGAGGAGCCTGCAAGAGGCATTTTCTCTTGCAATATATGTCAAGCCGAGTGCTCAGTAAAACCGAGACCAAATGCCCAAGTACTAATTTGAATGGGAAAACCTTTACCAGAGTGAGAGGAGGCCATGGCGGTCGACCGGGTAACCAGAGACCTTGCAAGAAGAAACGATGAGGAAAAGAGGAATTAGGGTTACAGCGTGTAGGGTTAGGTTTAGGTCAGGAGGGCGTT
>SNQJ01S0250954.1:470-12835 GCA_010110895.2 Picea sitchensis | reverse complement strand
TTCAAGGGAGGGGAAGCTCCAGGGACTCCATCTGCACCTAAGAGGCCTTGGAAACCTAGGAACTCGAATATGTATCAAGAACCATCCCCACAACCTTCTGGCTATTATCCACCCTTCTCTCAACAACAACAACATCCATGGAACTGGCCAAATTGGCCTCCGCAAAATGTCCCTGCTCAACCTTGGTATCAGGGATGGAGAGAACATAATTATGGAAATAACCAACAACAACATGCAGTACCAATTCCCCTGAATCCATGTACTCAATACCCTCCAAGCATGCATCATCTATTGCTGGGATTTACTCCACCTCCTTTACCACCTATTTGACGCAGACGCACCCTCTGCCTTGGCAAAGGCCTCTGCGATGACCTCCCAGTCTTTAAGGATCGTTCTAATTCCACCTTCGAGCTGAAGCGGCTCTTTGATCACTCCTTGGAATCTCTAATAAAATTGCTCCACAGGTCTTTTCTGCTCCTCGCAGCCTCTAAGCCGATCGTTGTTCTCTTCTCGACAGAAAAATGGAAAATTGAGTTTTGGGGTTTCGAAATCCCGATGTCACAACCCTTTTATTTCCCGATTTCCCGATCTCTGATATCCCGAAGTGCTTCAACTTCCACTAGTCCCCTGGGCTAGACTTTTGGGTCCATACGACCTCCCATTATATGACCGCAGTCCTATCACATTTCGGGATTTCGGGGTTTCGAATGTTGAAGTGTATGGGATCTCTTGTCCTCAGGATCCCCGATCCTCCGAATCCCAATATGACGTCAACTAGGAACCCCTTCTTGACATAGACACGATCAATGACCGTGATCATCTACTAAACCAACAGCTCCAGTTCTCCCTCGAGACTTCGGGGTTTCAAATGCCGAAATGCAATTGTCCTTGATTCTCCTGATCTCTTGAATTCTGATTTCCCGATATGACTTCCTTTTCGAGACTTTCACCGGAAGTCGAGATTGTTTCCACGCATCCTCAAAGATGGACGGTTCAAATCAAACCTCGGTCTTCGCCAAATGAAAAATCAAATTGCTCACTTATATGAACCCCGATGGCCGAATCTCCGATTTGGATGATCACGCGACAAGTGTCCTTCCTGAGATCCACGGTTGTGATCCTTTCGCTATTTCGGGACTCAAAAGGTCTCGGACTCTTGGTCTCTAGACTTCCGAGATGCCGATGGCTCTCGATTCCTGCCACCTGTCCCAACAGATAGACGGTTCTGACTTGTTTCGGGGTTTTCTTTGTGGATTTACCCGATCTCTTTTCCACAGGACTCCCGATATTCCGAACTCTGACACCTCAATACCCTGATACCTTTCGGGACCTTCGCTCGGCTTGAGAGGGTTTAAACCCCGTGCAACTCCTTTCAGATCGGATGGCTGACGGGTATCTATGTGAAGATCTGACGGTTCACAATCTCCTGAGTTTACACCTTGGAAACCTGGTTGTAACCTCCTCGCTCCTTTGTCATATTGGACGGCTGGCGGGATTTCGCTAATTCTCTACAGAGAATTTTGACCGTCTGTTTCCTTCCCTCTGATGATTCCTACGAAGTGAACCAAGGATTCTTCCCCGGGCTTATCCACTTGTGCCACAAACTTCCGATGCCTTCTAACCACTCAAATGCACCAACTTCTTGTACTGCCTTCAATAGTTTCGAAGGCTTTATCCTTCCTGAGATTTCTTACGACTTCAAGCCTTAAAGAAGACCCTTGCACGCACTCCTTGCGGAAACCTCCAAACACTTTAAGTGTTGAACACCTTTGACTCTGCGCACTCCCTGCAGCGAAAGTCCTTCAATAGCTTCTCAGGTTTCAAACCCTGGAATTAAGCTTGGTCTGTGCACACCTTGCAAGACTTCTGTGTCAAATCTTTCCCTTCAGAAGAAATGAGAACAAAGGCTATCGTGTCTGAGAATTCCAGAGACAAATCTCTGAATCCTTTTTCAACGCACACCTTGCAGACAATTCGACTGCACTCCTTGCAGGAACTCTTGCTCAGACAGAGAAACAATTGAAACTCATTTCCATTTACCCTTTCCTCTCAGATTTCAAACATTCAACAAGAAATCATTCACACATAGCATAAAAGAAATTGCATGACAGGAAGAGTAAAACATTCATGAGCATAACATTCAAAGATGCATACACAGAGAGTATATGGACACCATGAGTCTGAATCACAACTTCTGTACATGGAGTCTGCTACACAGCTCTCTACTTTTCGTCTATGCTCTCTCCTTCATGCTAATAATGTTACAACACACAATGAGGGTGTCTATATTCATTTTCCCTCCACTCATAAAACTATCTAATCAGAGAATTCAAAGCTACCTACTAACATAAATGCTTTCTACCTACTATGGACGAGAGCGGATCGCTCAAGGTCCTTTACAATATATAAGTATGCTTCCCCTTAACTATCACATTTAAGTTTGGCTCATCCAATCTTCAAAAGTTTTAAACAATTTATCATGTGCTCAAAATGTGTTGCACTTGCCCCACGCTCGCTTGACGTTGACGATGCTCCTGCATCATACTCCATCGCTTAAAAATTTTCATGGGCTCCTATCCATGAGCTCTCACATGGTCTGTCCATGCTTCTGAATCTCTGCTTCATTCTCCCAGTTGGCATCTTCAACTAGATGTCCCTTCCACTTGACCAAGTATTCAAAGTATTTCTTTCTTCTGGTCTTCTTGCTAATTCTTTTGTCTAGTATTCTTTCCATCTGTGGCTTCTCTACAACTGGCATCTGTTTTTGCCATTGAACATCTGACTGTTCATCATTTGTTCCTGCTTCCTTGTCTTTATATGGGTACAAATCTGAGATATTGAATATCGGAGAAATTTCGATCCCATCGGGTAATTCAATCTCGTAAGCATTCACCCCAAATTTCTTCAAGACCCTACATGGTCCGATTTTCTTCATCTTCAGTTTATTATATGTTCCCTTTGGGAACCTTTCCTTTCTCATATGTGCCAGAATCAAATCACCCACTTCAAATTGAAGTTGTCTCCTATGTTGATCTGCTCTTCGCTTATACTCCTGGCTTGAATTCTGTAAATGCTCCTTCACCTGGCTGTGAAGTTTCTTCATCGCTTCTACAAAATATTTTGCACTAGAAATCCTAGTCGCATTCTGTTCTGAATCTCTCAATTCAGAAATTCCCCTCAGCTGCATGCCATAGACAATCTGAAACGAACTCTTCCCTGTACTTCGATTGATTAAATCATTATAAGAAAACTCCGCCTGTGGTAATATGTTGTCCCACTGACGGTGGTGTTCTGTCACCAGGCTCCTCAACAAGTCTCCCAGACTCCTGTTTATGACTTCTGTCTGTCCATCCATATGAGGATGATAAGATGAACTGAACGAAAAGTTAGTTCCCAGCTTCTTCCATAAGGTCCTCCAGAAGTGTCCCACAAACTTAGTGTCTCGATCCGAAACTATACTCCTTGGTAAGCCGTGAAGTCGAATGACTTCTTTGAAAAACAGATTCGCAATGTGAGTTGCGTCACTGGTTTTCTGACATGGAATGAAGTGTGCCATCCTGGAAAATCTATCCACCACCACAAATATTGAGTCAAATCCTCTTTGTGTTCTTGGCAAACCCAATATAAAATCCATGCTGATTGCATCCCACGGCCTCTCAGGTATGGGCAATGGTTGATAAAATCTTGCATTCTGTCTCTTTCCTTTCGAATGCTGACAAATTCTGCATTTATCTACAAATATTTTGACGTCGGCTCGCATTCCTGGCCAAAAATATGACTCATTCAACTTTGCGAACATTTTTTCGTGACCAAAGTGTCCTGGTAATCCTCCATTGTGTTTCTCCTTCAGCAGGTTCTCCCTCATGGAGAATTTTGGAATACAAAGTTGATTACCTTTAAATAGTAATCCTTCCTGGATCATGTATTCTATCCATTAGTTTCTGTCTCTGAGAATTGGATTCTCAGTTGCTTCATACACCTCTTTAAAATCTGGATCATCTCTGTACATGTCCCTGAGGTCATCAAAACCCAGTGTTTTAACTCTGAACTCCTGCAACAGCAAACATTTCCTTCTCAAAGCATCAACAACTTTGTTAGCAGTACCAGAAATATGTTTAATCACAAAAGTGAAATTCTGCATATATTCAACCCATTTAACATGTCTCTGATTCAACTTTTCCTGTTGAGTCACAAACTGCAGTGCATGATTGTCACTGTACAAGACAAACTCTTTGGGAATCAAGTAATGCCTCCATTTCTTCAATGCCTGGATGATAACATAGAACTCCTTGTCATATGTGGAGCACTTCACCTTTGCTTCGTTCAACTTCTCGCTGAAGTATGCTATCGGCCTATCGTCTTGACTCAGGACTGCCCCTATGGCAAATCCACTTGCATCACATTTCACTTGAAATGTCTTTTGGAAATCCGGCAACACCAAGATTGGTTGTTCTGTAATCTTCCTCTTCAACAGATTAAAACTCTTCTCAGCCTCTTCTGTCCAGTGAAAATATTTGTGTCTTTTCTTCACTGTGTCCATCATCAGTGCACTAATTCCACTAAAATTCCTGATGAACTTCCGGTAGAAACTAGCTAATCTGTGAAAACTTCTCACCTCAAATATGTTCTTCGGTGATGGCCAATTCTTGATCACTTCCACCTTATCTGGATCCATCCTTAATTTGTTTGCAGAAATAACAAAGCCCAAATAGATGAGTTATTTGTTCATGAATGAGGATTTCTTCATGTTTATCAACATCTTCTCTTGCTGTAATCTCTTCATTACTGTAGCTAAGTGTTTCATATGCTCTACCTTTGTTTTACTAAAAATCAGTATGTCATCCAGATACACAATGACAAATTTCCTGATGAATTCTTTCAGGACTTCGTTCATCAACCTCATAAAGGTACTTGGCGCATTTGTTAAGCCAAATGACATAACAAGCCATTCATACAACCCTTCGTTAGTCTTGAATGTTGTCTTCCATTCATCACCTTCCCTCATACGAATCTGGTGATAACCACTTTTCAAATCAATCTTCGAAAAATATTTTGCCCCACTTAAGCAATCCATCAAATCATCCATCCTTGGCAATGGAAATCTATACCTTATGGTTACATTTTTAATGTCTCTTGAATCAATACACATTCTCCAGCCTCCATCTTTCTTTGGACTGAGTATTGTCGGAACAACACATGGGCTCAAGCTTTCTCTAACCAGCCCTTTGTCCAACAATTCCTGGACTTGTGTTTTTACCTCTTCATTCTCTTGCGGCGTTAGTCTGTATGCTGCTTTATTTGGAAAATTGGCTCCAGGTATGAGATCAATATGGTGACTCACACTTCTGATTGGTGGTAACGAATGAGGTAGTTCGTCCACTATTATGTCAGTGAACTCTTCCAATAGTTCCTGAACCTCTTCTGGTAAATCGTCCACTCTTGTGCTAGTCAAAATAATTCTCGGTTTCCTAACCACAATGAATTGTGGTTCCTCCTTCTTCTTGACCTCGGTAAGGAGTTCCTTCCCACTCATGAGAAGTACAGTGTTACTTACTTAAGATTTCACTTCCTTATCTTTGACTAGAAGCAACATATGAGTTCTCCCATTCTTTTCTAGGGTGTATGTGTTCATCCTCCCATCATGAATCACATTTCTTTCATATTGCCACGGTCTACCCAACAATAGATGACAAACATCCATAGGAATAACATCACAGAGTATCTTATCATTATATCCTCCTATCTTAAATTCAACTAAACATTGTTTAGTGACATTTACCTGATGTCCCTTTTGTAGCCATGAAACTCTATATGGACTCAGATGTTCACTTGTCTCCAGCTCCAACTTTTCTACCATCTCTGTCGAAACGAGATTATTTGTGCTACCACTATCCACAATGACCTTGCATACCCTATCCTTGGTTTTGCAAGCAGTCTGAAAAAGTCTATTTCTTTGGGTTGAGCTCTCCACCTCCTTCTCTGGTGTTAAGAGAACTTTTTGCATCATCAGCGATCTTCTGCCTTCAGCATCCTCTGCCTCAACATCTCGCCTTTGTGCTTTGGCGATGTGAGTCTCTCCACCCTCTTTCTTTTTATCTGGAAATTCATAAGATTTGTGTCCACTCTTTCCACACGTGAAGCATTTTATCACTCCACCTCTTCCTCTTCCTCTGCCTCTAGTACGAGGAAAAGTATTATTATCAGCATAATCTCCTCTCTACTCAGTATGTTGTCCTCTCTATTCAACATATTGTCCTCGATGTGAGCTTCCACCTCTCTCAGTTCAAATTTGAGGTTTCTTCCAGTCCTCCTTGGGTTTCTGATATTTACCCTGGGCAATTGATTTGCCTTTGGGCTGACTTTTGCCTCAGCCTCTTTGACCCTTCTTTCGGCTCAGCTTCTCTTCATCTTTTAGAGCCATCTAATAAGCATCTTCCACCATTCAGATGGTTACCATGCTCATCTCATCCTGAATGTCATACCTCAGGACATTCATGTACCTAGCAACCTTTTCATCATCACTTTCACGATGACCTGCCCTGATGTTTAGCCTGTAGAATTCTTCAGTGTATTCTTTTATTGTCATCATCTTCTATCTCAGGTTCTACATTCTCCTGAATAGAGTAATCTGGTAATCCCTGGGAATGAATTTTTCCTTCATCTTTGCAATCATCCTATCCCAACTCCTGATTTTCTGCTTGCCTCTGCAACGTCTGTCAGGTTATAGTTCATCCCACCACAATGCTGCATGTCCTTTCAACCTTGTGACAACATGTTTAACCTTCTTGTCTTCCTCGACATCTTCATAGTCGAAATAAGTATCCAGAGCTCTAATCCAGTCTAGAAGCTCTTCAACATCCAGGTTTCCTTCATAAACTGGGATGCCCATTTTCGCTCTTGCACCCATTCTTGCAACAGCTCTAATCAAGCATTCATTTGCTGCATCTTCTGCTGGAACTTCTTCTTCTTCATGTTCAACTTCATTTTCACTTTTGGAATCACTAAGATCCCCAATACCAACTGTGTGTCTCTGTGCTGTCTCCATGTCTTCAAGTCTGGCGCGTAAATCACGCATCTCTCTTGCCACGGCTGGGTCAGGCATCTGCCTACCTCTTCTTGTTGGTATTTCTCTTTCCTCTGGCGGATCGGGTGTTTGCATGTCTCTTATTCTAGGCAGCATGGTGAAAATTTCCTTTTCCTTACTACAGAAAGCAAAGAATCCTTTCTGTGCTCTGATACCAAACCTGATGTAGATGCACCTTCTGCCTCGGCAAAGGCCTCTGTGCTGACCTCCCGGTCTCTAAGGATCGTTCTAATTCCACCTTCGAGCCGAAGCGGCTCTTTGATCCCTCCTCAGAATCTCTAATAAAATTGTTCCACAGGTCTTTTTTGCTCCTCGCAGCCTCTAAGTCGATCGTTGTTCTCTTCTTGACAGAAATATGGAAAATCAGGTTTCGAGGTTTCGAAATCCCTATGTCACAACCCTTTTGTTTCCCGATTTCCTGATCTCCGATATCCCGAAGTGCTTCAACTTCCGCTAGTCCCCTGGGCTAGAATTTTGGGTCAATCTGACCTCCCATTATATGACCACAGTCCTATCACCTTTCGGGATTTCGAGGTTTCGAATGTTGAAGTGTATGGGATCTCTTGTCCTCAGGATCCCCGATCCTCCGAATCCTGATATGACATCAACTAGGAACCCCTTCTTGACGTAGACACGATCAACGACCATGATCATCTACTAAACCAATGGCTCCAGATCTCCCTCGGGACTTCGGGGTTTCAAATGCCGAAATGCAATTGTCCTCGATTCTCCCGATCTCTCGAATTCTGATTTCCCGATATGACATCCTTTTCGGGACTTTCCCCGGAAGTCGAGATTGTTTCCATGCGTCCTCAAAGATGGACGGTTCAGATCAAACCTTGGTCTTCACCAAATGCAAAATCAAACTGCTCACTTATATGAACCCCGATGGTCAAATCTCTGATTTGGATGATCATGTGACATGTGTCCTTCCTGATATCCATGGCTGTGATCCTTTCATTGTTTCAAGACTCAAAATGTCTTGGACTCTTGGTCTCTAGACTTCCGAGATGCCGATGGCTCTCAATTCCTGCCACCTGTCCCAACAGATAGACGGTTCTGACTTGTTTCGGGGTTTTCGCTGTGGATTTACTCGATCTCTTGTCCACAGGACTCACGATATTCCGAACTCTGACACCTCAATACCCCGATACCTTTCGGGACCTTTGCTCAGCTTGAGAGGGTTTAAACCCCATGCAACTCTTGTCAGATCGAACGACTGACGGGTATCTATGTGAAGATCCGATGGTTCACAATCTCCTGAGTTTACACCTTGGAAACCTGGTTGTAACCTCCTCACTCCTTTGTCAGATCGGACGGCTGGCGGGATTTCGCTAATTCTCTACAGAGAATTCTAACCATCTGTTTCCTTCCCTCTGACGATTCCTGCGAAGTGAACCAAGGATTCTTCCCCGGACTTATCCACTTGTGCCATAAACTTCTGATGCCTTCTAACCACTCAAATGCACCAACGTCTTGTACTACCTTCAATAGTTTCAAAGGCTTTATCCTTCCTGAGCTTTCTTACGACTTCAAGCCTTAAAGAATACCCTTGCACGCACTCCTTGCGGCAACCTCCAAACACTTGAAGTGTTGAACACCTTCGACTCCGCGCACTCCCTGCAGTGACAGTCCTTCAATAGCTTCTCAGGTTTCAAACCCTGGAATTAAGCTTGGTCTGTGCACACCTTGCACGACTTCTGTGTCAAATCTTTCCCTTCAGAAGAAATGAGAACAAAGGATATCCTGTCTGAGAATTCCAGAGACAAATCTCTGAATCCTTTGTCAATGCACACCTTGTGGACAATTCGATTGCACTCCTTATAAGAACTCTTGCTCAGACAGAGAAACAATTGAAACTCATTTCCATTTACCCTTTCCTCTCAGATTTCAAACATTCAACAAGAAATCATTCACACATAGCATAAAAGCAATTGCATGACAGGAAGAGTAAAAAATTCATGAGCATAACATTCAAAGATGCATACACAGAGAGTATATGGACACCATGAGTCTGAATCACATCTTCTTTGTATTAGTTCAGAACTTCTGTACATGGAGTCTGCTACACAGCTCTCTGCTTCATGAGGGTGTCTATATCCGTTTTCCCTCCACTCCTAAAACTATCTAATCAGATAATTCAAAGCTACCTACTAACATAAATGCTTTCTACCTACTATGGATGAGAGCGGATCGCTCAAGGTCCTTTACAATATACAAGTACGCTTCCCCTTAACTATCACATTTAAGTTTGGCGCATCCAATCTTCAAAAGTTTTAAACAATTTATCATGTGCTCAAAATGTGTTGCGCTTGCCCCATGCTCGCTTGACGTTGATGATGCTCCTGCATCACTATTCAACAAACTCCTTAGCAGCCTCAGAATCCACTTCATCCCACCATATTACCCCCTCAACCCATTCCAAATCCTAATAACAGACCACCTCTGCCACTCCATAGTGTTCGTTTTCAAAACTTCCCAGCTTACACCATAAACCCCATTTCCATACAAGAGATACAATTGAGATCTGGGAAAACTTTAAATAAAACTCAGCTTGTAACAAGAACAACACCAAAGGTAATTATCCAAGAACATGAAGAAGAACCTGTAGATGATTTATCAAACATGATATCTTTTAAATATGTCATCATTCCAAAGAATAAAGTATCTGAATCACAACATAACATACAAACTCAAGTTCCCCAAACACCTACTTTTCCTGAGAGGTTGCTCATTGAAAACCAATTGCTCAATCTGAGTTTGACATCATGAATGAACTAAAAAATGTCTGTGTTAAGATTCCATTGTTACAAGCAATCAAAGATGTTCCAATCTACGCCAAAACCATTAAATAACTTTGCATTAAGAAACCAGGTCGAAAACGGAAAGATCCACCCACGATACACCTAGTAGGCCAATCATCGAATTGTATTTCTGAAGCTCCTAAGATTGTGAAGTATGCCAACCCTGGGAACCCAATAGTATCAGTTACTATCAACAATGTTTCTATTTTTAATACTTTAGTCGACTTGGGTGAAACCATTAATATAATGACCATCAACATAGTTGAACTATTACAACTAAGTCAATTCTTTCACCCTACCCCTACAGTTCTTGAACTTGCTGATAGAACAACTATAAAACCTGTTGGGGTCCTTGATGACATTCTTGTTACATTAGCTTCGTGGGAATATCCGGTCGAATTCATGATTATTCATTCAAAGGATCCCATGAAAGGTCATCCAATCATTTTAGGGAGACCCTGGTTGGCTACGACCAATGCTTTCATAGGATGTCGTGGTGGGGATATGTTCATCTCAAATTGCATTTCTTCACATAAGCTTACTCTTTTTCCACCTGCTCAACCAGTTACAGAAGAATTATGGTGGCTAAAATGTCCCTATCATGAGAATGATGAGGAAGAACCTTTATTCTTTGTTGATGAATTTCACGCGTTACAAGAACCAACAGAGGATGATATTTTAAGCCAATTTATTTCTGTGACAGAAAATGTCGAGTTTCCACAAACCTATTTTCAATACGATCAAATTTTCAGAGAGGAATTTCAAGAATGAAGTGATTCATTTTTCTCGTTTTCACCATCTATGGTTTTCACCATTGATGAGCATCCGGGGTCATATACCATTCCAATAGAACTTAGCCCAGGCAAATGTCTATACATCAATTCTAAATTAAGTCTCACCCAATAGGAAAAGTTAACAAATCTTTTGAAAGAACAGTCAGGGGCATTTGCATGGGAGTACACTGATATGAGAGGAGTGCATCCTGACACCTGTATTCATCACATATATATCCAACTAGAGATAACACCAATAAGACAACCACAGAGGCGTATGAATCCAATCCTAAAAGACTTTGTGAAAGAAGAGTTACAGAAATTATTAAACGTGGGATTCATTTATCCAATCTCTGACAGCAAGTGGGTTTCACCCCTTGTTGTGGTACCTAAGAAAATGATAGGGAAATGGAGAATGTGTGTAGACTTTAGGGAGTTGAAGAAGGAAACCCTGAAGGACTAATTTCCCTTGCCTTTTATAGATCAGGTTTTGGATACCTTGGCTGGAAAAATATACTTTTTCTTTATCGATGGATTTAGTGGATACAATCAAATTCAAATTGCTCCTGAAGACCAGGACAAAACAAAATTCACGTGTCCTTGAAGAACTTATGCTTATAAAGTGCTACCTTTTGGATTATGCAATTCTCCTGCTACATTTCAAAGAACAGTCCTTAGGATTTTTGCTGACTTAATTCATGATTGTGTGGAAGTGTACATGGATGAATTTACTGTTTATGGTAATACCTTCGAAGAAGCAATATGTAATATTGAGAAAGTCTTGATTCGTTGTCAGGAATCAAATTTATCCCTTAGTCACAAAAAATGTAAAATGTTATTAACTGAGGGAATAGTGTTGGGTCATCATTTGTCTGCAGAAGGAATTAAAGTTGATCCAGCTAAAATTGAAGTAATAGTTAAGCTTTCCTCTCCAAAAACCCAAAAAGACGTGTGAAGTTTTTTGGGACATGCTGGATATTATCGTCGATTCATTGAAAACTTTACAAAGATAGCCAACCCCATGTTTAAACTGTTAGCAAAGGATGCAAAATTTTGTTGGGATAACAATTGTCAAAATGCTTTTGAAAATTTGAAAGCAAAATTGTCCATGGAACCTATTCTAAGAGGACAAAATTGGTCTCTTCCTTTCCATATTTCAACTGATGCCTCAAACATTTCTTTAGGAGGAGTGCTTGGAAAAAAAGAAAACCAACAAAACTATGCAATTTACTTTACCAGCAAAAACCTTACTCCTCCTGAATTGAACTACACTGTAACAGAGAAGGAATTTTTGGCTGTAGTTCATGCCATTAACAAATTCCGTCATTACATCACTAGGTATGAGGTTTTTGTACATACCAACCATTCTGCTATTAGATTTTTGATGAACAAACCAGTTACTACTGGAAGAATCACATGATGGATTTTGCTACTTCAAGAATTTAACATCACTATAGTTGATCGGCCAGGAAAAGAAAATGTAGTTGCAAATTTTCTCTCTCGTATCCCTCAAGATAGTACTGACATTCCAGTGAATGATAATTTCCCTGATGAACATCTATTTGCAGTAGCTGTTAAGACCCCTTGGTTTGCAGATACGACAAATTATTTAGCTACAAGGAGACTGCCAGCTCATTTGTCATCACCACAAAAGAAAAGAATTATCTAGCAAAGTGCTTATTACTCTTGGGTAGGAAGTGATAT